>OFHS01003569.1:0-16511 GCA_900245855.1 Calvadosia cruxmelitensis | reverse complement strand
GAAGAAGAAGAAGAAATAATTTCTCCCCCCCCCTCCGCATAGACTCCAGGTTACTATGGTAACCGTGAGTCAAAAAGGAAAAGCTATCAATGGCGGAGACAACTGAAGCAGGTAACGAAACTAAATTAAATGCTTTCTTTCCATTTCACTCAACCGATCGCTTGAAAATAATTGGCTTGATGTTTACTTCCAAGGTATGCTGACAGAAGCAGCAAAATTGAAAGAGGACAAAAATATTTTAATACATATTCGCGATAAAGATTGTGTGGCAATAGAAGTTAGATACCACAGAGATTGTTATCAGAAATACACAAAGTCAGCATATCGCAAACAAAAATCAAACTCAAGGTGCGCTATTTGTGCAAACTTGTTCTCATGTACGTTTCGGCTTCATCGCCAAGTACGTCATTTGTTCATAATTTATTACACGCTTATTTTGTTAGATCGCCCAAAAAGAAGACTCCGTTTCTAAACGCATTCGACAGGTTCTGTGAATGTGTTGTGGAACAAAGGATCATTAACGACAATGAGATACTTCGAATGAATGATCTGCGTCAGCTCTTTATAGAACTTGTGCAAGATATAGAAAACATAGATGCCTCTACGTACAGGTACAATACCTATTTACACTTACCAGTACTTGTCACCAATAAAGACGATGAGGATAATAATAATTTGACCTTAGCACTGTTGCTATTGTTCTTGTGTCGTCTCTTAGAAGCCATAGATTGAAGAAGCGCCTACAAAAGAGGTATCCCCAACTTTCCTTCCATCGAGCGAAAAAAGGTATACTAGTGAAATTGTGTACCATGAAAAGATACCAATTGGAGATCTTGCCGAAAAGGCAATTTCTTCGACGAGCGAAGACTGCAGCACCAGCGAGGAAGAGACTGAAAATGAAGCCGACAAAGAAAGTGATAGGCGTGCAAATGGAAGTGAAATTAGCGAGTGCAATTTGCAAATACTGTACCACGCTGCTATGATGCTGCGTCGAGATACAAAATTACACAAGGGAATATCGCGCAATGGCCACCAACATCATCACAGCTTACACTTGACACCTCTGAGTCAGTTGTCCCTGTTCCTTTGTATAATTTCTTCGCATGGGTAATGAGAGAGTCAGACGACCCCACTCTTAAGACCTTTGTAAGTGTTTCACGAGACATTCACATCGAATTAATCTCACTGTCACAAGATTTTATATATGTAATGTCCAAAGGAAAAAAAACCAACACCAAAAGCATACGCCCTTGGCTTGGCCGCCAAACATTTAACTGGATCTTCTCAAATTATTGAATTCCAGTGTAACCCCGTTAATATCACCTTGGTTAATATCACAACCCGCTTAATATCACTTCATTTTGAGAACCAAGCTCTGTCTGAATCAACTATTTCAATCCGCTTAATATCACGACCCGCTTATTATCACGATTTTTGACTGGAAAATCATAGTGATATTAGCGAGGTTTCATTGTACTTAATAAATTCGGTCATTGCATCTCTAGTCAGAATGTAGCAGCATTTGAAACAGCTCTTGCCCAACTACAGATCCAATAAACAGGATTGCCTCCCGCAAGATTGTCAAAAGGGAGAGTCAACTATCCTTATATGGGACAACATTGATTTTAACGAAGAAACTGTAACTGGCCACGGTACGACTCATCACACAAACGGAATAATTACACAACGACAAAGCACAGTTCAATGCGAGAGTACACCACACGGTATCATTCAAAAGGGACGACGTACTATCGACGGACATACTGAGACCACACAGAATTACAATAGACAGAAACGCCATGGGCCTACAATCATTTGTGACGAGAAAGTGTACAAGGGAGAGCCATTCCAGTTGCTGCAGAACGTTGGCACGTGGATCGACTTCCTGTATATTGCGATGAAAGAGATAGACAAGGGAGTGGGCAATATTCCGGCATGGACAGGATTCAATACGCTGCTAGACAAAAAGACGACGGAACGCACTACGTCAATCATAACGTACTTGCCGGTGATCGAGGCATCTCCGACTGAGATGAACACCGTGTACACAGTGTTGAAAAAAAGCTGCGCCCTTGCAGATAAACTTTCAGTGGAGGAAATCGTCGTGGTATTTGATCTTGCCATTTACGCAAAGGCCCAAGAGAGCCGCTGGAGCAGTCCAGAACGTCTAATTTTGCGACTAGGTGAATTTCACGCAACCATGAGCTATCTCTCAGTCGTAGGAAAGCGGTTTAGAGATGCCGGGTTATTCGATATTCTGGTGGAATCGGAATTGGCTGCGCACGGGTCCGTAAATGCTATAATAGATGGAAAACATTATAACAGAAGCATCCGCTGTCATAAAGCTACGTTTGAAGCCCTAAGCAAGCTACGGCTTCAGTCCTTCTTGGATGAGATGCAAGGCGAAGAAAGAAGCATTTTTATCTCACGACTCTCCAATCTCTGCGAAATCTATCCATCTGCTGCATTTAAATCGCAATCCGAACATCCTGACTTGAAGCAAACATGGCAGAAATTTCAAGATTTCATAGCGAAGAAGAAATTGGAAAGTAAGACATTTGAATTTTGGTCCTCATACCTTGAGATGGTTGGCTTGCTACTGCAATTCGTCCGAGCAACGAGGACATCTGATTGGCAGCTTCATCTATCAACTATCCGATGCATGATGTGTTGGTACTTTGCGTACGACCACGTAAATCATGCTCGCTTTCTTCCTGCCTATTGGCTGGAGATGATAAATATTGTCATGTCTCATCCGTGGACCCATCAAGAGTTCTTGAACGGCAAATGGACTGTCCAGAGGCAAAACAGATATGGATTTTCTGCAACAGCGTGTGACCAAACCATTGAGCAAACAGTCAACAGAGACAGCAAGACTCGTGGTGGTATTCGTGGGTATACGTTAAACAGAAATGCTGTTCAACGTTGGATTTTGTCACAACCAGAAAGAGCAGCGATCACGCGTCAATGTAAGGCAATGGCAGGATGCAACGACAATACTTGCTCTCGTAAAGATCTTGAATCTTCATCAGTAAGGAGAAACGAGAAATCTGTCGAAAGCATGGTGGACTGCATCCGTCAAATGATTAACCCCTTTGACAATGCACCTGAAGATCTTGTAAATATATGCAGTGGTTTAGTTGCCATGCCTACTTGTGCTAGAGATTTGGAGACCGCAAAGGAAAAAGGAGAAAGTGCTTTGTGCCAATTTATGTCAGAGAGAATTGTTTCGAACAAGATCTACTTTTATTCTCCGATTAAGAAGATGAATCTCGAAACATTCTCAAGGAAAGCTTTCAAACGGACCGAAAATAAGCAGCAAAAAACTCAACTTCACGTCGCAAGTGATCGACAGTTATTCACTAGGCTCTTACTGCTAGGGAAAAGTAAAAACATCGACCTTCACGAGATGCTTTGCTACAGTCTTGGTCGTGTCTCCTTCCCTCTTGCCTCATCTGATGGTTCTTTGGCTAAAACCAAAAAGTCGTCTCTCATTGATGTCATATTGAAGGAATGGGATGGCTGCACGACACAGTCGATACGACCACACTCTGCTCTCATCATCGACGGCATGGCATTGGTGCAAGCCATCCCGCACGCACTTTTACCGTCTACGTTTGGCGAATTTGCTGTTCTGATGCTTGAGAAAGTTATGGAGCATGTGAGGCGTTGACAATATTCCAGAGCTGACATCGTTTTCGACACCTATCCTGCCATAAGTATTAAATCAGCCGAACACGATCGTCGGCAGCAACAGTGTGGCAATGCGCAGCGCCGTACAATCTATGGGGAAGAACAAAAATTGCCGAAGCAATGGAAGAATTTCCTGAGGGATGGAGAAAATAAGAAGTGCTTAATCCTGGAACTGCCAGCAAAGGGCCAAAAGTAGTTGGCTTCTGACTTTATATTTATTGCCTATTTCACAACAGGAATCTCATTTCTGCAACCGAATGCAGTCAAACGACGTCTCGTCGCTTTCTGTTGTTCTTTTGTTGACACTGGAATGCAATAAACGGCACCTTTGGATTTCAATAGAAGACCGCGCAAGGTGATAATTGCTGAGCACTCCTGAGCGGTTTGGTGGGACTCTCGATGGTGTTGTCTCGCGTCCAACTCGAAATTCGCATAGGACTACTTTTCGAAGGCAAATTTAAATAAGTTTAAACTTGTGGAACATGCTATAAACCGCAAAACAAAATGTTAACAGACTTTACTTTTCTATCATGGGTTAGGAATGCGTATATTTGAAGTGGTTTTCGTAATAATTGGAGATCTTCGCAAAGTTTGTCACACAGTTTGCAAGACGCGCAAGTCTGTTTTGAAACGCGGGTAAATCGGTCACGCTATATAATAGCCCACAAAATTCGAAACAAACGGTAAGGAATCACAATTGTCATGCCATATGATATAAATACCTATCCTCTATCATTGTCTGGGCTTTATTTTGAAAATTTCTTCGCCAACTCACAGGAATTTTACGATGTGTTGACCTGATTGGAAATTTGCGATGCGTCCAGTAATTCAGTCACGTGAGGAAAACTAGTTATTATTCCTTGGAAAATGGTTAACCTAGTGATAATTCTTTTTCGATACGCTTTACGAATTTTTGAACCAATGCAGAATAGCTTGACTTTGGTAAATCGGCCACGATGGAATTGCCCAACAACAAAACAGCGACAATTAACATGGTGAAAAACCTCTTAATTATAATCGCATAGTAGACAATTTAAGTAAGCATAGCGAACTGATAAGACAGAGACAGCGCAATCGGCCTACGGCCTATCTTTATTTGCAGTTCAACAATTTGCAAAGGCGTGGACTGCCAGGATTGCTCGTTTGTGCCAGGAACATCATAAAATTTGGTTTTTACAGAGCAAAATCAAACATAGACACGTAGCTGACGACGATGAAATGTGGAACTAGTTCGCAACAGAGAGAAAGCACACAAAAACATGGCTAAGAACGACTCACCGAAGAATTCCACTCCGAGCTTGACGGGGACTTCCAACAGAGGCGGCAGTTCTTCGGGGAAAGAAATGCAGATGATGAGCAAGTAGGACTAGGTGACAAATCAAAACATCACACTTTCACACTCTACAGCACAGGAAGTTACACTTCACAACAACCACGTGGATGAGTGCGTGCGTTCTGATTGGCTGCTTAGGAATGATTTGACCACGTGGGCTATATGACCTCGTTTAGGACAAAATTATCAAATCAATACGAGGATTGTTTCCAAACTTCTCAAACTTTGATCTCCAAAGATAAGATTTGTGGATTTGCAACACATTGCAGTTTCAATTGCCAACCAATGCCACGATGACTACAAGGAGGGCACTTCACTTTGTATTTAAAGTTGGAAATCGTACTGCAACGGCAAAATTTTATAGAGATGTGCTTGGCATGAAGGTACGCGAGTGCACGCTGCTGAGGTTCTGTGACAGTAGCCTAGCTAGCTCGTAGCTCAGGCAGCAAGTTATGGCTAAATGCATGGAACATTATCGTTTGCGAACAACGTTACGGGTCAGGTGCCGAAACAATATCCACGCCTTATTACACTGTTGTTTTCAGATGCAGTGTCCTTTGATTTAGGAAAATTATTCTTAAAGAATCGATCGTTTTCATTCCTAATCATGTGCAATGCCAGGTGCATGGTAAGACTGAGGATTTAAGGCGTTGGGTGTAGAACAAAAATTAACATAACTGCTCTCAATTTTTTGATGTCGACATAGAGCTTATTGCGCACAAATAGCTCAAGCATTGTATTTAAGTTGAAACTTTATATGCATGGAATTATGACAGCATGTAAACAGTCGATGCAAATCAGCTAAATAGATGGTTTTACAACAACTAAATGAATACTTGCAGCAGCTAAAGGAGAAACATAGTTAATCATAACATTGGCACTGAATCATATGACGAACCATAGAAATTGTAATTATGTGGTTTTTAAGAGTGACCTTTATACAGTGTTGTGAGAATTACTGTCGAAAAGTAATTAATTACACTACAGTGTAACTCTGTTAATATCACACCCTCGGGAAAATCGTAAAACGTGATATTATCCGACTCGTATTATAACAATAACCGGGTTCCATACTCAGACCTCTAATGTTGCAGGAATAGCTCAAACAATAGTAAAAAGCGGGCCACAGAACAGCAAACTCTGTATCAACATCCGACAGAGCTGTTATGTAGAGATTTTAGTTTCAAGACTCATTTTCTTTGATTTGTCTCGCTCAATGAGGCAAACACAATAAAAAACACTTATTCAACTTTTCCTTTTACGCCAATTACGGCGCCTATAAATTCAAGCAAGGCATCCAAATCACGGAAAGCGTGACAATAAGCGAGTGTAAGCATAAAAATCCTATGGGAATCCGTGATAATAACCGAGATGTGACAATATCCAAGGTGATATTAACCAAGTAGAATAAGAGAAAAGCTTAGGGACTGGCAAGTGGAATTTCACTTTCCGTGACAATAACCGAGATGTGATATTAACCGAGGTGATATTAACCGAGTTATACTGTACTACCTAATTACTTTCCCGAAAAAGTAATTGATTAGATTACAAATTGCTTTCCAATGAAAAGTAATTAATTACAATTACAAATTACTTTTCCAGAGAAGTAATTAGTTACCAATTACTTGGACGTTACTTTTCCTGAGAGAAAGATCCTGCTCTAACTATTAAGACAACAATAGTTCACAATCAATCAATCAATCGTCATTTAATCTGAGAAACCCGATAAGCTTACAAAGCTTTTTTGCACGGAGCAGATACATGATGCATCATACAACAAATTACTGATGCTAACATGGAATAATATATAGAGGGAATTAATGAATAATTGTTACTATATAAAAAGAAACAATTTCAAGTTTCTAAGTGCCCACGACAAAGATACTTGATTCCGCCAGGGTCAGTTACTTCCTTGATCGAAGAGGGAAATCCATTCCACAGATGTGCCCCAGCGAACTGTAAGGAATTTTTGTGGCAACTTTAAATGTATATGTTATTGTGTGTGGATGATCGCGTTTTTAGAAGAAGTGGGGATTTAAATAAATTTTCTAGCAGAGGAGGAGCAAGGTCATGTTTAATTTTATGCACCCAGAAAAGTTGATGAAGTTTTATCCTGTCTCCAATGCTAGACATTTTTAACTGCTTTAGCATATTGGAGACAGGAGTCCTGAAGTGACAGCGGATTATTTTCCTCAATCCCCTGTTCTGTAGTCTCTGGAGGCTATTAAGATGTTGTTTCACAGATACAGACAACAATTACACAGAGACAAGCAATACCAGTCGACAATTTTAATACCTATGCTGCCGTCCCCGTATATATATGAGCTAGCAATGCTACTGAAAACTTCCTGTCAGGCCGTCCCGGTACATATGCGGAATTGCACATGCCTCTGCAAATCGTTCTCCCTGTGGATTGCTGTTAGCTATGACGTGCTGTTCTTTTGTTGAAAAGAACCAATTATAAGAATTCTGCTATTTTTTTCTACAAGATCGCCTGAAGCCGAAATCTGCGATTTTTTGAAATATGTCTTCCAAGGAAGGGATTTTCTTACACTCGCAGCAACGCACATGTAGTTGTTGACAATCTCTTAAACATATCGAGGTTCCAGAGAATGATCTCCTTTGCTGTTGGCCAAGACTACGCTGTTTCAGAGGATTTGGTTATGGTTTTCGGTGGAAAACAAACATCTTTGGCAAAGACAAAGGCGTCTTCTACAGCTAGACGTGTAATAGGGTTGTGCTTATTACCTTGCTATTTTCTGCCATATTCTGTGGGAAACTCGCTTACTGTCCCGTTTTTACAAAACATCTGTTGTATTGCTAAAATAACTCAACCAGGACATCACAACCACAGACGCTGAGCAGTTAACATTTCACCGCATTACCATTGTTAACACAACTGTCAAGGGACACATTCGTTTCAAAATAATAGCAGCCTTGGCAACGGACAACATTCTCCGTCGCTACCGCTTAAAATTAATAAATTATGTTACTAATTACTTTCCCGAGAATAGTAATCAATTACCTCCAAAATTAGTTGTAAAGTAACGTGTAACGCGTTATTTTTGTAACAAGTATTTACAACACTGCCTTTATACACTGATGACTGCTCTCTAGAGATGGCCGCTAATACAGGCCGTTTGACTGTATACCAAAAGCTAAATTCAAAAGACTGAATCCTCTTGATTCTCGAAGCTCCCGAAGTTATGCTGCATTGCTATAAAGTTTTAACTTATGTGTTGTCCTTTGTCTATGTGTGCGTGATCAACTAGTGGACTTTACCTAAAGCGACTAGCGTTCCAGTTACCAGGATTTTATCCACATCGTGTTTCCCAAAGACACTGAAAATTGCCTTATTGGTTTTGCTGCTACTGCAAATCTCAAATGTTTGTAGTCATCAATACTGACTACTGAGTCTATTTGCAAAGCTCCACTGTGCATCTACGTTGGTCGACCACAAACCATGCACTAGGCCATGTGGTGATTAGCCTTCTTGTGATTTGCCCATGAAGATATCAGATCAATCAAGGATCATTGCTCTGTAGGAAATGCTTTGTTTGCAATGCAATCAGCCGTACTCTTTTTAATGACGGTCAATTTCAGGGATTGTTCTTGGCTATCAAAATTGTAGATGTCAGCTCAAAGCCACGTGCATAAAAACAAGTGTATGTAATAAAAGTGTTCTTGGAATTGCTCCATTGAAGTTATAATTGACTAGTTCTTGTGTTACCAGTCACTGTGACCGTCCTTTGGTTATCTTGCAGATATTGCGACATGAAGAATTTGAAGAAGGATGCAAAGCTTCTTGTAACGGGTAAATTGAAATGAAGTGAAAGGATTGTGTGAAAGGATTGATCTAGTGGTTAATTTGAATGCTACATTGTGATGTTTGAGTTAGTTGCATCTCCTTAAAGGTCGCTTCATCCTCACTTGATTGTCTCCACCTCGATGTGTTTTGTGTCATTATTCTGTAATTATAATCGTCATACTATTGATTCGTTATGTGCCTTTGGTACTTCTGCTCATCAAATGGCAGACCGTTAATTAGGCCTACTTCATTGACATCTGGAATATGCGGAGGCTCTATTAATGTTTAGGCCTACCTTGCATTGCTCATGTCTGTCTTCTGCAGCCAAACAACGGAGCGATGGTATGGTAGCTCTCCTTCTTTTAAATTGTTGTTGTACAGATACAGGTAGGCCTACTCGTAGGGTATGCTATGATCCGGGAGACATCCCCCCTTCCTTTCAAACACATGATAAATGAAGGATGCGGTTTTAGGAATTGGCTACCTATAGGATCCCCCTAACATTGTGGCTAATAGATCTTCAGCTTCTCCCTAGCCTACTCAGGTATAATTATTACTTCAGTTTTTTTAGAGATCTTTTGTGCACTATTGCAAGGCCATCTTGAGATTCGATGTTCCTAAACCAATCCCATGGATAACCTGACTCTCAGTTGCCCTTCTTAAATTTGTGGTTTTAGCACTTTAAAATAGCACCCTTGTATAATTTGAGGTAGCATTTCAACGTTGCAAGACAAATTGTTTGGTGGTACAAATCTTCCTGCGCAGAAATATATGATACTTGGAAAAAGTCGTAACCATAAGAGGGCTTTGTTATCAAAAATGTAAGGTGGTATGTCCGAACACTGTTTATTTTAATAAAGTAGATTAAGGACTTGTAGGATTGTTATGGTTTATATTGCATAGCCCTTATGATGGGAAGTGGAGCAAAACAATGGTTGGTTATGGTCCAGAAGACAACCATTTTGTTGTAGAATTGACGTACAATTATGGAATCAAAGACTATGAGCTTGGAAGTGACTTTCTGGTAAGCATCTATTTCATCGTCATTGTTTCAATAAACTGATAAGGCTGGAGCTTTTGATATGTGATAGGCCTACAACAGGGCTGCTAAGTACTGATAATTATAAATGAATTGAAATCACTTGTGATAGTCTCTACCAAATGAGGTTGTAAATGTAACGTCCCAGTCAAGTAAAGAGTAACTGTTGAATTTTATTTTCCAGTTAAATGTGAGTTATCGTCTTACACATTTAAGATGCTTTGATTGCAAATCCAAGATCAAAGATGTCTCTAGCATTACGAGGCTGCAGTGCAAATGTGGCATTTTCCTTTGAAAATAGTAGGCATAATCTTGCCTTGCTATTTGCAAATTTATTTTTGCCTATTTGGGGTAACTCTTTAAGAAAAGAAATCATATTTGTGAAGCACCCACAGTGCTTAAATTGCATAGGCCTATTCATTACAAAAATAAGTAACTTGAAATGTAACAAGTAGACTTTGTAATACTTGTAAAAGTATCTTGTAACTTTTAGCCCTTGTCCTGCTATTGACGTGTATACACGTTTTTGAAAGAATTTAAAGGCAGCAACATATAACCAATCACATAGTCAGTCCCTAGTGATCAACCAATCAGCAATCGATAAAGTGACTTCAAGTCTTCATTTAACTAATTTTATGAGAAGGACAAGGGTTAAAATACTGAAATTTATACTTTTACAGTTCAAGTAACTTTTGTAGTAACTCTTTACCTTTAGTAATAAATAATTTCAACGAGAACCAGTACTGTTGAAGAGTAACTTTCACGACTCTGCCCTACAATAATATATAGCACTTTGTGTTTAATGACTGGATCTAGGATAGGAATCAAATATCAATTTTACAATTTTCATCAAGTAAATGAAACTGATTTCCAACGTACACGTACATCGTATTCGTATGCATGATGAATTTGAATTGCTGTAGGCCTATATTACTGTGTATAAGCCAATTGACATCTACCTGTCATTTGTGTTGCAATGTAAGAAACGTCTTGGTGACTTTGCTTTTACATATACCTGAAGTAACTGTTTTTCCACATGTTAATGTATTTGGATAAATTCACAGACTTTTGCTTCTGCTTCAGTACAAACAGTTGTCATAGAACTTGGATCTCTAACTGAAGTGATTCGTTAAAGCCTGGTTCCCATTTCGACGGGGAGCTGCCGGCTGCCGCCGGTGCTTGGTTCCCATTTCAATTGACTGCCGGTGATTATAGCACATTGTCACTTCACGGCGCCTGCACAAACACAATTTTCTAGCATTTCAAAATGGCGAAGGCAGACGAGCACTTGTTGTTATTGCTTGCTCTTCGGCGTCGCATGGAAACACGGAAAACGTAAAGGTGGTAACTTTATCAAAACGTCGAAAAACACGTGGAAGCAGGTGAAAATGTTGAAAATTTAAGTTTAGGGCTTTGGATTCGGCGGAAATAGCCTGGGATCTAGCCATTGCAGTGTTTTGTGGGATTGATTTACCGCCGGTGATCGCCGGCAAATCAAACATGTTTGATTTTTGCGGAGAGCACCGCCGGCGATGGACGGTTTCCGTTTGGGCCGGCGGTGACCGCCGGTGATCGCCAGCAGCTCCCGGTCGAAATGGGAACCAGGCTTAAATGGGTCGCATTTTAAAGAGGTCACACTTTGTGACTGTAATCCATTTGTTTTGGTTTGTTGTGCTTCAGGGATTCCACATTGCTTCATCAGAGATAGTACAAAATGCAAAAAAGGAAGGGTACGCTATTGAGGATTTGCCCAAAGGCGGACATTGCTTGACAGCTCCCGGCGGTTACAAGTTCAATGTCATTTCAGCCAGCAACAGCAAATCCAAAGGTAGTCCTAAGTACTATTGAGTTTAAAGGAGAGTATTAATTGTTTAGTTTTAACTCTTTAATGGGGATTGAAATCCAAAATCTTTTGTGAACGCCCACTGATGTTGATGAAATTTAAAACCGTTTTTTGATATTTACTTTACGTTTATGGGAATATCTTCAATCAGCTTTGGATTTATACCGCGTCCTTTACCTTCTGCATGAAATGATGCTGATAACTGTATTGAGAGGCCCCTTTTCATTTGTTGGCAGCTGAAATACACAACAAGGTCATGCACAACTGAATTAGAATACAGTGTTATGTGTGTGTTAGCGTGGCCAATTCGGCCGTAGCACCATTTGATGGCAGCTTTCAGATGTTGAGTCCCGCTTACTCAATACTAAAGTGACGCATCCAAGCAATAACGACAACGCAATGATACCGNCATGAAGTTGTCGAAACACGACTTCCATTTCACGTACTTGTCGTAGGCGTTTTGTTGCTTCGGATTAAAAAACTCGGGCTATTTCCCACGAAAATGCGACATCGTGCTGAAATCCTATCCACTGCGCCAGTGTTGAGTCCCGCTTACTCAATACTAAAGTGACGCATCCAAGCAATAACGACAACGCAATGATACCGGCTCAGCGGTCAACCAACAACTGTCTATTCGTTAAGACGCTACAGAATATATATTACATGTAAAAGAGGCTCACATGAAAGTGAGGCACAACACAGAGATATTGCATCGCCACTTCTCTCAATCTTCTGCTTCGTGGATAGAGCTGGCGGGGTGATTGTTGTGTTGCGGCGGAGATCTGACCACCATGAGAAGACCGGTCTACCTCTCCTTCCCTTAGTCATGGTGTTATTGACTACCTTGGGAAGGAAGATATCTCTCGCCTGTTGATATGGCCAAGATAGAATACAGTATAACTTGGTTAATACCAAATGGATCAATATCGCATCATTGCTTATTGCCATTCATTTCGATATTCGGCAAGTTGGTTTTTTCTATGCAGTCTCTTTTGATACAAACTCACACTTTCTTCTGCTTCATTACCACAATATTAACTTAATACCTGAGCCAGTCTCCTGCAAGCAGTCTACAAAATATTTTCTTGCAGGATGCTATTAATAGAGAAACACAGGCTTATGCTCCATGAAAAAAGTTATTTGTAACTTAATGGATTTTTCAGATTAAAGTAACACACACACACACACAGGTTGGATGATAGACTTGTTGTGTGTACAGTGGAGCTCAAATCATGTCCAGCTTGATGTGCAAAGAGGCAGCATAATTATTTGAAAGATCTATTGATTTTTATTCACAATGTTCTGTAATTATGATACTAGTTCTTCCTGGATCCAGCGCAGCATTCATAGTGTAAACCACGAGACTTCTACGTGAGACATGGCACATCATGTTAGATTATGATATTTCTATCATCAAAATAGACAGGTTGATGGTTAGGCTGCCCGACTAAGAAGCACACAGCTGAATGTTTCGCTTGAATCTGCACTTGCCCAAGATAGAATGTAGAACCATTGTACATTGTGTAGCAATCAGGAAATGAACATGTCAACACATATAACCGATTCCATCATCAATTTATCAAATCTACTTATGTAAGGCTACGAAATATTCTAATGTTTTGTTTATTTGCCTCTGATGTAAACTAATTTCTATCTATCTATGTATCCGATCATAGTGGAGGCAGATAAAGTAGAGAAAGTTTAGACAATTTGTTGACACTGAGAAATTTACTATTAATACATTTGATGTTGAGTCTCAATTCTCAAGTAGACAAATGCAAACTCTTAGAATAGAATTAATTTGTTTCAGGTATTTAATGAATTTGGTAATTTCAGAGGAGATTTTGATGTGATTCCATGTTATTTCATTTTAGATCCAGTCAAGATGATTTCGCTTGGCGTGAAAGACTTGAAGCGGTCACTAGGTATGTCAAAAACAAAGCCTTAATACATGTCACTCCATACTCTTTGATACTGTCTGATCTGGCTAACAGGATATCAAATACTCAACATTTGGGATTTTATTAGATTTAGTGATTATCTGGTTTTAAAGATCCAGTTTTCCATTTACGAGACATTAGGAATGTCTGTATGGTTTGCAGTGCTGATTAAATGGTCTATTCCTGTGATCACTGGGGTGGTAATTAATTGATTCAGTCAAACCTGTATTAGCGGCCACTTCTATAGAACAGTCACATGTGTATAAAGGCCACTCTTAATAACCCCAAATGATACTTTCTATATGTGGTGGCTGTATAGTTCCTGTTATCATCATACATTTTGCTTGTCATGTTTCCAGTTATCTTCCTGTATATTGTTCTCCTGTGTTAATCTCCTTGGTATTAATGATGTTATGCTGTTATGTCGTAGCCTAGAGTCACTGTATTCTGTAACGTAATTTAGTTCTGTTCGTGTCCTCGTCATGAGAAGTTGCTAGTGGTAAAGCTTGTCATGGTTATTGTCTCCGGGCGTGCCACGACACTATAGAAATCAGCCTGGACCGAAAGGCCGCCTGTCAGCAATGGTCATTTTTCTCAGGTCCCATAGCTGACTGTGATAGACGTGTTTCACTGTATTTGTCTTTGCAGATTACTGGACTAAGATTATCGGTATGACTGTCTCAAGTTCATGCGACTCTCAAGCCGTTTTGGGATTTGCCGATGACCAGGTAAGATCATTAATCAAATAAATCAATGAATTATTCCAAGAGGGTAGCTTGAAATAATTGATGAAATTCAAGTTGAACAAGGTTGATTTCATCGCAAACTTGAGTTTAGCAATCCAGTGTGGGAACCCTGAGAGCGTTAGCGGCACATTTACCCAAGTTGAATATATTTGTAAATAAGTGACTTTGATTTATATTTGTATTTTGTATCCCACTTAATTTTTTTTACAAAATCAGTATGTTTTGATTATATTTATCTTTCATAAACTGTAGCCTTCCTGACTGTTGGAAACTTATTAGAGGGTGGATCAGTCAGCTTTGAGGGCTTGTCTCCCCCTGAGGTCCTTACGCAATGAGATGAAACATAGTAAAACGTTATATTAAATTCTCCATGTCTTTTTCTGTTTTAATTGTTTGCTCCGTGCTTAACCCTCAAAGTTTCAAGTGTCACATTTACCTGTCTTAAGCGACCACCTGTCTTTAGAAACCACTTTTCATTATTCCGTTAGGTGGTCATTGTAGACATATTTGACTGCATGTTAGTTGTTTATGTTGTTCTCTTCCAGTGTCAACTTGAGTTGGTGTCCATCGGGACTGATGTCAATCACGCTACTGCATTTGGGAGAGTGGCGTTTTCTTGCCCTAGAAGCGAATTGCCAGCAATTGAACAATCGGCCAAAGATGGTAGCCACACAATTCTCACGCCCTTGGTGGCTCTTGACACACCTGGAAAAGCAACAGTGGAGGTTGTGATCCTTGCAGATCCGGTAAGTCGATGATAATGTCGTCAGCATCCTTACAACACGTATGTAGATGCTAATGTACTTGGCAACTGGTTGGAGAAAGCATTGGGCTTATATTTGAAGGGTTGCAAGTTTAAACCTCACAGGGACCACCCAACGTTGCATTCTTGGTGCAAACTTTTGTGGTTCCGTGGCTAAGGCCACATGATTAGTAAGGTATCAAGAGACTGGAGCTTGATCAAAGAGGGGCAGCTAAGTTGCACCCCCATCTCCCGGGAACAGATTCATTGTAATATTATTCTCCTAGCGCATGAGCTTAAAAAACGGAGATAAGCAACACGCGACAGCGAAACTAGTGGCCTGATCACAAAATGAGCCGCTTGTGCGCAGCCGCAATAAGACTTTATATTTACTTTTATAAATACAAATAGAATTGATTGCGTCTAACATCTCAACATCAGACTAGGTACAATTCCATGTGCTCATTGGAAGCAGCTCAATAGCTTCAAATTCTGTGATCAACAAACTAAGTACGACTAAGGGTGTAAGAATCACTGCGAATTATCCATTGCTTTTATTTTGATTATTTTGCGTCTCCAATTCAAATGTCAGACAAATGCAGAATACAGTAATACAGGAACTGCCGTTTGCATGCTGCTGTTGTATACGTAATTATTTGTAACCTCTTTCTTGTATCATTTAGCTTCTTATTTTGTTCTCATTTCCGTTTGTCATATATAAATATTGTCGCCTGTTTGTATTCTAGCCAGATTAAGAGATAGCCAGAGGGCTAAACAAAGCACACCTTGTCACCAGGACACGCCTCGTTATTTCTTAGTTAGTTAACACGAGATCGACCACTCATCTTGTTACACTACGGAATATCGAACATATCGATGGTGTCTTCACTTTGTTTTCATCTATGAATTTTGTTATAGGACGGTCACGAGATTTGTTTCGTTGGTGATGAAGCATTCCGAACCCTCTCTCAGCCTGATCCCAACGGAGATGCCTTGCTCACAGAGGTACGATATGGCTTGCCGTAAATTTGATTTGATTTGATTGTATTCTATTTTGCATGATAAATGCCATGACAAGCAAATACAGGATATAGATTAAGTATCACTTACGTACAGCCTAATAGTTGATTAGCAACGTTCAATTTACACAATTTTGACAAATCTACCGAGTTTAATCTATGTTTGAATGAATACAATTAGTAGAATCTAATCTAATCAATAGAATCTACTAGTTTGTTGTCTTTGTTGTTTGATTTGATTTGATTTTATTTTATTTCATTTGATTTTATTTGATTTGATTTGATTTGATTTGATTTTATTTTATTTCATTTGATTTGATTTGATTTTATTTTATTTTATTTTATTTT
>OFHS01003568.1:641-16512 GCA_900245855.1 Calvadosia cruxmelitensis | reverse complement strand
TTATTATTATTATTATTATTATTATTATTACTGCATGGAAATAGCCTTAATATAATATACCACATGAAATCATAACTACTTCAATATTATACAAAAGGTAGAAGGGTAGTTCAAATAATTATAGTGCTAGTATAACTATCAAAAAGTGTGTATTTACAATCAAACCTGTATTAGCGGCCACCTTTATAGAGCAGCCACCTGGGTACAAAGGCCACTCTTCATAACCCCAAAATGACACTTTCTGTAGAAATCGACCTGGACAGAAAGGTCACCTGTTTATAAAGGTCAATTTTCTCAGGCCCCAAAGGTGACCGTTATAGACAGGTTTCATTGTATACACCATTAATTTTCAAACAGTTTATTCGACACTCCAACATACTAAATATTAAATTGTTCCGACACATTAATATTGAACAAGTCATGAATGCTAACACAGTTTCTGTGCACAATGGCAAAGGAGTCACATCATGATTATTATATGTTTGTTTTGTGTCGTGCTCTCTTTAGAAATGTGCTTGCAAGTGGCTCTGCAGATCAGACGGTTGTCCTTTGGGATATGGCGCAACTCAAGGGTGTCCACAGGCTCAAACATCATAGCGACAAGGTAAGAGTGGTCATAAATGGCACATTTGTCAGAGGCTGTTAGCACAGTCATATTGTAGGCTTGAGTTTCTTTACTAATTAAGTACGTGGGACTACAGCGGAGAATGTTTCGCATGGGCCAGGCTCTTAGCTGGAAGGATTGCGTACCAAATGGAGCACACACTGACACCTGTCTATAATGGTCACCATTGGGACCTGAAAAACATGACCTTATAGACAAGTGACCTTTCTGTCCAGGTTGATTTCTATAGAAAGTGTCAGTTTGAGATTATGAAGAGTGGCCTTTATACACAAGAGGGCCCTGAGGAAGAGAAGTCTTTGACTTGTCAGGCTCCCTCTGGAAATAAAGATGATGATGATGATGACAGGTGGCTGCTCTACAGAAGTGACCCCTAATGCAGGTTTGACTGTACTAGCGTACTGATGAACAATGCTGGCCTTTTGCAACGTGGAATTATTATGATGCTTTGGACTGCTCTTAGCTACATTCCGCATTGGCTGCTTACTATGTATGCTTTTCCATTCAGCTGGTCAGTTACGTTCTTCGTATTGATGGCTGTGGTCTCATGGCTCATTTGTCTCTGGTTTACAGGTTCAATGTGTCCAGTGGCATCCGTTTGAAGCGCAATCGTTGCTTACTGGTTCATTTGACAAGTTAGTAGCATGCATTACGTGAATGCTTTGCATATAGCTGTGCAACAGCTGGCTATTAATGTCCCCTTGCATAAGGAGCCATCCAGGTGTGGCAGAACCTACAGAATACGTACCACCAGCTGCTGCAAGAAGAGATGGCCAGCCACGACATCAATGTGAAATATATCAACGCATTGGCAAGAGATTGTTAATCTTTGTCGCAAATGTCAGGCATGGGTTGATGTGTGTCGCAGCAATATCTGCGATCATGGAGGGTAATACAATACTTATTTGGTCAGCCGTTACTAAATGGAGTCAAGCCAGTCACGATAGATACGTTATTTGACTTGATACTTACTACTTTGCTTTTTGAGAGCTGCATACTTGCAAATGGCCGCAGCGATCAGGAACCAATTAAACTGCTATTTTCCTTTGAACTGTGCCTCATAGAGGCTAGTCTCAGCTCCGGTGACACTGCTAGCAAGCCCTTGATTCCATCTTAGCTTTCGCTAAATTATTTTAGCTACATCATGCATGGACTGCTGCAAATGATGCTGTTGTTGTTGTTGCTGTTGTCTCTTCTTAACAGGATATCATTGTAGGTGGCTCAGTCTTTCACCCTGTGAATCGTAATAATTATGTTGTGTAGAAATGAAAATTTAAATTGCATTATGTCATCAAGATATTAGCTGAACATTAATTGACGTTCACCACCAGTTCTGACTTCTATGTGATCCTTCGGGCGGTTATGCTGTTTTGGCTATGAAGTTAATCGTGATTTTATTATTGTGATACGTTGTTATTCTCTCATAGGACTGTGAAAGTTGTGGATTGTCGTAATCCTGAGGTATAATCAACATTTTGGTTTATATACATCTATGAATAGTATTAGTTGTGTGTGCCAGTGAAATTGCAATATCACAGTAGATTTGATTGCAACATTGCCAAGTAAGTAAAACTATTGCCTATTTTGTTCCTAATGTTGTTAATTACTGCAAAGGGAAGTTTACGGTTTCTCACACTTAACTATGTTAGCCTTTGCTGATCAATCATTATGACTATTTTTCATTGTTGCGATTCTTTTCTTGTGCTGTCTTATAGACATGCTTGAAAACGTGGAAGGTTAACGGAGAATTGGAGCAGATCCTGTGGAATCACTTTTCCCCATTTCAGTTTCTTGTAAGTCAGATCTCTGTTGATTGTGTCATGTTTATTATTGGTCGCAATGTTTCAGATTTAACCTTTCTCCTTTTCATGGCATAATTCGCTTGATTTACACGTTGGCTTGTTCTTTTTTTTTAAGGCCGCAACTGACACTGGACAGGTCTACTGCTGGGATGTCCGATCGGATAAACCTGTCTTTGTGATTGATGCACATCAAGGAGAGGTTTCAGGTAAACAAACAAGCCAGACTAATTCCGATGTGATGTCCTAGCTGGTCACGGATGGCACACACTAGTTTAACTGAAGACGAAAACCAAACCTGATGAAGACAATATGCGCTGCACCATAGCACGCAATGTTCAACCAGCCATACATACCACCCAGGGAGCAATAAAGAGTAGTTTTTCACACAGGTGGCCACTTAAAACAGGTTTTGCAGCTTTGTTTCAAATTGTGACGTTGACCGCCTCTTTAAATGCTGCTGGCTACATAACATTTAGGCAAAGTTAAACTCAAGCCATGACTGCCGCGGCTATCGATCGTCGTGACCAAGGTCGTGACTATTGCCAGTACCTCAAGTGACCTTTAATCAACCTAACTATCATGCAATAATTAGGCAACAGTAAGCCCAGTGGGCAATCATTCTTGCACGAGATAGTTTGCAACACAGCCACAACCGCACGCCTTGTAATCGATCCTTGTGCATCGCAAGCCGTATCCGTCGCAAATAGTCAATATGCACAATGCCTTGTCCTATGAGTAACAGTAAGGAGGTTTTGATTCCCAACCCATCCATTCCACTTATTAGTTGTAATTGTATTTATTCCGCTGCTTTTCCATGTGACTGGTGCGTGGTTGTGAAAGGGAGAGGCTCCACAGCTGTATGATATTATTGTGATGAATGAAATTTGAAAGGAGCTCCTGTAACGGAGAATGCCCAGAAGATGCCCTCAGTGACCATTAGTGCAGTGTTATAATTTAATTTCGAGGCACCATTTGATAGTGGTCTTGTCTCGTAAGATGGTCGCTTCATCCAGATGATCTCAATGCCTTTACTTTGAACTTTCACTACACTGCAATAAATATGATTCTCATTTTAAGAGAATTTCTCATTTCAAGGAATATATTCTTAAATCTAGTACAAGAATACTTAAGCCACAAATCACTAAACCAAATATGACTATTTCCATTGTTCTTCTGCAGACTAAGTATTATTTTAAGAAAGTTGATACTTTACTTGAAACGGGAATAAATGTGTCCAGAACAAACTTTTTCGGTTTACATGTCATAGGTCATACTTTGTTTTTATTAATTGTTGTATCCTTCTGCTGGTTGTTTTATAAAAGGGGTGATAATTGCATGTTACAGTTAAACCTGTATTAGCTGTCACCTCTATGGAACAGCCACCTGTGTATAAAGACCACTCTTCATAACCCCCAAGTTACAGTTTCTATAGAAATCAACCTGGACAGAAAGGCCACCTGTCTACAAAGGCAATTTTCGTTAGGTCCCAAAGGTGACCGTTGTAGACGGGTATCACTGTACATGGATTTATTTGTACTTTGGTTGATATTTCATCTGGCTATGTTGTTTTTCATAGGGATGTCTTTGAGTGCCAAAGTGCGTGGCTGCCTTTCAACCGCTGGCACTGACAAGACCATGAAAGTGTGGGACATCGCTGACGGCAAACCGTTATTTGTCGCGTCCAGAGAAATGAAAATGGTAACTATGCAATATTATATCGTCATTCTTGTAGCCGTTCTATGGATGAAAAGTTCGCTTACACAGGTGGTCGCTTAACGCAGGTGAAATGTGTTGTTAAAGTTCATGTGGTCGCTAAGACAGGTTGACTTGTAGATAGAACTGCGTTGTCTCTTTTGTTATGTAATGCCGTGTAGTGTTTGTCAGTTCAGTGGCTATGAAATTACAGTATTAAGATGCATATAAACAAAAATGAAAATAGTCCGCTTACACAGGTGGTCGCTTGTAGCAGGTGAAATGTATTGTTAACACATGTGGTCGTTAAGACAGGTTGACTTGTAGATAGAACTGCGTTGTCTCTTTTGTTATGTAATGCCGTGTAGTGTTTGTCAGTGGCTGTGAAATTACAGTATTAAGATGCATATGAACCATAGGACGGCATTTAAAGATTAACGGTAGCCGTTGAAGCAGTGCAATGGTTAATCAGTACTGGAATAAATACACAAGTACGATTATGAGTAAGTTCTGCTATTTTCAAAGGTTGTAAAATTCCGATTAATTTGATAGTTCTCTTCGGTCTCTCTCTTCGACCTCTCTCTTCGACTTCAGCAACGCTTGTGTTCAACTGTCATTAAAGCACGCATTTGAAAAACAATATCGCTTCCTTTCTAATATTCTTGATTTATTTTGAACAGGGTCGCTTGCATTGTGTATCCGCCTGTCCTGACTCGCTGTATACTTTCGCTTACGGTGGAGAGAAAGATGGTCTTCGTGTGCTCGACTTACTCGAAGTTGCCGATGGTAGGTCATGTAAATCGAATTGCCGATTTATTATTTTTCTACGATTCCCCCATGGCAGCATGATATTTATGCGCTCGAGTGAACCAAGAGGGTCTTGCGTGGCAGGGTCTTGCACGTCGTTATGTGATAGCGAAAGAGTTTGTAACTACCAAAGGAAATGTCCAAGCAAATAAATTATTAATTGTTGTTTCGCAGTACCTTGATGGAGGATTAAGGGGTAGATTCAATGGTAGATTACATTTGCTCTGTTTTGTTTTTTGATACGTGGCGTCTCATGAAACTGCTGCCTTATTGAAACCACGTCTGCCTTGGAAGCCAAACATCGCATTGTGGTTGCATTGTGGTCGCCTCTTGTATGAGTCCAACCTAAATTTCTGCGTCGTTGAGAAAATATTGTCCTTGAATTACCCTGACAAAGTAAATAGTTTGTAATTTCTATATTGACCATAATATCCGACAGGGCTATGAAGCTGTTCGTTATAATATAGCTTACTTTCTTTTCCTTTCTCTGTGAGATACACCCACATTATTATGTGGTAAATCATATCTGATCGATCGGCCGTGAACGCTCCTTCCCACAGACTCGTCGTGTGAAATGTGCGTTATGTGCTACGAAATTCTTGAGATTTATCTTCTTGCACTGATTATCACCATGGTTATCGTCATGGCTACAGCACTGTGTGCGCCTGAGTGCTTCTGAAGTTATGGCACTCACAGCGCGGTGTCTGTTATGGGCGTGGTAGCAGTTTGAAGGAACTGAGTCATTTGTAGATTGATCGATTATCTAAATCGTCACTATAGTTTTCTCCTCTTGTTTCATTGCAGCCAATAATTACTTCTCAAACCGTTCGGGTAAACCGAGTCATTCGAGTAATGCGACAGATGCTCCTCCACACGAAACACTGGTGCGTAATGCATGATCAGATAGTTTTGTGGGAATGATCATTGGTGCTTTCCCTTTAGATGCTGTACGGCATTCTCCAACCCCTGCGGCAACAAAGACTGCTACGAATACATGTCTTGTTGTAGAAACATGGTGTCTATACAGCCACCACTGCCATGTCAATGCGTTTACACATGTAATGATTTGATGGCTAATGTTAATGCAGGAAAAGTGTATTGTTTAACTTTACAAAGACCACTCGAATGTACAGTCGAAGCTGCCTTAAGCGACCACCTGTCTCGAGAGACCACTTGCATTGATCTCTTTGGTGGTCGCTCGACACAGGTAGTTGTTCAGACAGATTTCATTGTATCAATGTGCTTACTGTTACAAATGTATTAATAATATAGATGCCTTTGATTGATTGTGTATACCATGTTCATCTGTAGGGTGGTGAGAGCAAAGATGACCAGGCAATGGATGCTATGGAGACGTCTTCAGCCGCATCAGCAATGGCGTCACTGTCTCTTGCGGCTGCTAGCCAATCGGATGATGTCGAACAGCAGCGTGTCATCATCAAGAAAAAGAAGAAGAAAAAGAAGAAACATTGAAGGCTTCGCTCATATGAATACCAGCACCTCGTATCAATGTGATCTCGTTTTCAATTCTTGACGATACCTGACGTGATTGGTCGGTGGCCTAAACTGAAGCTCGACACATCCCATCAGTAGGCCTTTGCTAGAAATGACTACGAATGACAGAACTTTATCGCTGGTTGCATGAACCTTTCGCGTTGTGAGCTCGGCGCATACGTTTATCAAGTTAATGTATACAATGGGAACTGAACTGAGCGTAGATGAAGCTTGTATTTAAATGCATGTAATGGCAAAGGTGCTCACACTGTTTGAGATTCAAAAGAAGCCTACTTCTTTTATCGTAGCAATCCACTTATTTGATTTAATCCGCAGAAAACTGATAGATTGTGCAGATTCATCGTTTTATTGGTGAAACGCCATTTGATTGGTACAAATACGATAGTTTAAACGAATTCAGTGATATTTTACAATGCGTTTTCGTCTGATGTTGTCTCTTAGGCCACCAGCGTAGTATATTCAGGGGTGTCCTTATCCACTCGCATGGGTGCCACATATTCCGTGTGACGTACACCGAAAGAGAACTTAGGCGGCGATGGACGATGAATTGAGACCTAAGGAAATAAACACACCACGTACACGTAACAAGTGGAAACCAAAAGTGTCATATAAACGACTTCCCATTGAACACAACACGTGGTTGCTGAGCCTTAGTGCACTCTGAGTACTGAATGTATCAGGATTAGAAGATGCCTACTTTTCTGCTACCTATATAATACTTTTGTTTCGTATTTGCTTGCTGTATCTTTATTTGTTGTGTGTTGGACATGGACGAAGCGAACGAGAGGTTTCATTGTATCGATGTGCTTACTATTACAAATGTATTAATAAAATAATGTCTTTGATTGATTGTGTCTACCAGGACAAGATGGTCTACTTGGTCACAGTTGGCGTTGAATTAGTTTTACGCGCCATCACCCTTGCGGTACGGTGTTGGCAAGCGTGAATAATGATGATCTCAGGAAAGGTCCCGGTGCAATGTAAACTGCCTAAAATTAATACCTTTCTCTAGTTCTTAGAGTGATGCATCGTGATCATTGAACAACAAGCATGAAGGACATTCTCGACTTTCTATCAACAGTATTATGCTCCGGATATTCAAGAAGGTTCTATATTTCTCATGTTTTAAGGACAGCTTAGAAATTGCTTTTATTATACGATACTACATATGCAGTTTATTGTGCATAATGTTTGATGCAACAGCAAGCCATGTGATATCGATTGCAAGGTGGTAGCTATATACAGATTTCACATTACGTGGAAGAATGGCTAAAACAAAATTTACTTTGTGAACCATTTGCACACAAAAATCCTTCTCCAGCTCTCAGACATAAGCGGACCATCAACCGGAAATTATTGCTTCAATTTGCTTTAGAAACTTATAATGTGAAATGACATGAACGTTTTGAGTTACCTGTTCTGGACTGTAGGATCCTGGCCCAGGCGTCACCGTGTTGTCTTGAGGTGGGAAATGGCGGCCTTTGATTGAATAAGCTGGACCACGTGATAGTATGGCATTTGTTTTCGTCACTTTGTAAGTCCCAGGCCCCGGAGTCTAAAACAATAAGATGTATCCAATTTAGCATTGTTGAGGAGTCGTTATTGAATGACCTGTGCGGTCATTTTGTTACTTTTGCCTCCAAACCTTTCGAAGCACTACCGTGTGGTCGACATGGAAGCGTTAGGGGACAGGCTGAACGCTGGCGACATGTGTCTACGTTGCAATAATGGCTTTTATTTTCTTATTTTTTTATGGCCTTTTAATAATTAGAGCTTTTATTGTACATCGGAGAAAACATGAGTTGCTACGCAATAGTCTGGTTACTGAATTATCACGATGTTACCGTTATTAGCCATCAGTTTTAAGCTGCATGAGTGTAACACCCTCAAAGCAAATGCTGTTTGTAAGACAGAAAACCATCTCAGAAATAAGATACTCTTGAGTGGTCCATCAAGATAATTTTGCTGCCTATAATACGAACAGGCGTCAATTGTATTCTGGACATCAATAACTGTTGCCGTTGAACAAAAAATCGACCGTTCGATTCCGATTCGACCATGTTCGATTTCAGCGGAGCATTGCGGTCATAATTTAAAATCTATCCAGCATGATCTTCGCTCCCTCCAACGGAGTCACTCACTCACTCCAATATATGATAGCTATCCGTTGATAGTTTAATCCAGTTAAAACTCTCTCAGAAGCCTTATAGATTGCTCTATTTCCTGCGTCAGTTATATATTGGCGCCGGTCGTTTTGCTCTCATGCGGTCAGATTTAAAACATATTAAAAGATCATGCTATGTAGCTATAATGGGTCTCTGCAATGCCCTCTGAAGGATTGCCAAGCAATTCATTGTTGACAACAGCAAACATCCATTTTAAGCGGTAGTGTAACACCCTCAAAATAATTGCAGTTTCTAGGACAGAAAAACATCTCAAAAATAAAACGCAAGTGGTGCATCGAAATATGCTTCGTAAAGACGTAAAGTAATATGTGCAGGAATCAGTTGCCGTCGGGAAATTATTACTGTCAATAATATTGCTGCGTTTCTTGTATCGCATGCTGGCAAATGCCACATAGTCTCATGAGGATAAGGAAACGAATTTCAGAGCGCAATATTACATGCATAGCAGGAGACTTATCATCCAACAACTATGTGGATCTCCCGCCATTGTTATTCCACTGAGTGTAGCTATGACAACCTTTTTATCCATAATAATTGCAGCTTATGTTATAGACACATGCCTTCCAGCTGTCTGATACGCCCATGTTTTGCGGCTGTTTTGGATTTCCAAATAGTCAGGAATCCCAATACGGAATATCACTTGATAATGTGTATATTGATTTAATATCAGCGATATTGATAATTGATACATCAGTGATACTAAACATGGACTACTTATATGTACTGTTGATTCAATCTCATCGTCTTTCTTGATCTACTGTATACAGATGTGGTTATAACACGCTTGATTGACGATGTAATAGCGCATTTTAAGCACGTGTTGTTAATTCAAGATCGCCAAGTAGACCTCTGACCTTGTCTGGAGCTTTAGATGATCTAAAGATCTTCATACCACTCCTTTTCCGTTATAGATTTATGTCATTCGACATGCTGTAGAGGTGTTTTTTGTGCTTAAGGCAGAAAATTTCAGAGGAGGGGCTAGGCTTCCCGAAGGGGGGGGGGCTAACCAAACAGCGTAAATTTCTATACAATGCGTAAACATTGAAATCAGTACCAAATTCGCATTTCTGAGCCTCGAAATATGTCGCAATAAGCTCGTCATCTGGATTTATCCAACACGACGGCTAGTTTAAACGGGATTGTGGAAGAAATTGCCACAATTACGAGCTTAATTTTCCCCGACAGAGTAGCTGCAGACTCCCTGATGGGACGCTAGGTTTCCCCAACGGGGGCTACAGCCCCAAAGTCCCCTGCTGGCGCCACCCCTGATGATAGCTTACCTGTTGTAAGTCTTCATAGCAACCGCCGAATTTCGGTCTTCCTACGAGCGAGTGGGCTGGAGCTGAGCGCTTAGCCGTGCAATTTGGTCCAGTTAGACTTGGTAGGCAGTAAGCGTTTGGAGCTGGCGAGATACTGTTCTTTTCGAACATCAATCGCTTTCCAAAAGAGTAGCTTGGACCTTTCTTCGCGTGTGGAATTGGGTATCTTTCAGGACTGTACGCTCCTAGTGGAAGTAATAGGGACATTAATGCACGATTAAAGTTATGTTTCATTCAAACTTTTTCACTGAAACGTTATGCTTGTAGTGATTCATTTGCACGGAGTATAACATATCTTTCAAAATGTCGGACACTGTTATAAGTACAAGGGCAACCGGGTGTACGTTTGATATGTACTTCAGTAGATTTCACTTTGAACATCTTCCGATGCTGTTACCTGGCGATGGACTTCCGGCTGCTTTCAGATCGATCTGCCGGCCATAGAGTGAGTAGGCAGGGGAGGTGTCTTTCCCTTTCCTCGTGATGAATTGTGGCACTTTGTAGCATGGTCCAGGCGATGAGTTCTCTGCCTTTAAAATCAAATACAAAAACAACGCAATAATTGATGGCCTCAAACGGGCATCCTACAGCAGTCTCGAGTGAAACACCGAAATCTTCTCCACATAACGCTCAGTATCGGTGCTTGCAAAAAACCTCTGGTGATGACTCGCTTTTTGGTTTGCAAGGTTAAGCATCTAGTTTAAATCAGAACCCTGCCAAGCGTGCATATCGTGGAGTACCTGGACTTCTGAGAATTAGCTTTCCACTAAAAACCGAAATATACTGACATATATTCTATTAAATTTTGTTTCCACTGATAACTAATGCGATAAAGAATGAGAGACGATACATATTGCGTAAACTAATTCGATATATTATTATCGCATCAAAGGCCAATTTGTCTGCGGCATAACTCTCGGCTTCACCTTCACAACAAATCGCATTCCAAAACTGAACGCGGGACTCTTTCTTTTCGTGACGTCATGCCGAGTGTAACCAATAGTGCCAGGAAGACAGTACTTTGCCGGCCCGGGGCCTTTGTGTTTGGCCGCGATCTCTGGACCACTCTTTGAGCTGCTTACTTGCGGCATGCCTGTTGGAATTGTGCGCGGTGGCGATTCAAAGAGAGCTAGCGGATGTTAATTGTGACGTCATAGTTATACTCTGCACCAGACCCTACGTCAGGTAGGAGCACACATGGGTTTGCAGCAGGACTGGAACGCGAAGTAGCAGCAGGATTGGTTCTGTCAGACAAGAAATACTTGAGCTCCTTTGTTCATAACTTACTGTGCGTCACGGTCTGTAGATCGACAAGCACAGTGGTGAAGAGGTTGAGCCCGCATAGTTCGGAATCAACTGCCCCGCAGAAGACATCAGTGTTTGGGCTCTGGAGGTACAGCGTCCTCGTCGTGGAGCTGGGGCGGCCGAAGCCCTATTTTACAGGGTTATGGCGAAATGGACTTCGGGCAACTGGGTCCTCGCGCAAACGGTACAATGGAGCTGGAGGAGTGACCGCGTTTTTCAAGCTCCTGCACCTTCCCGAAGGTTTGGGCAACCCCAAACCCGAGGGCTACAACAACAACATCAGTGTTTGCGGAAACATCTCATCATCTTTACATGACAGTGTGCAAATATCACCACATCACATACATACTCTGTCGAAATTCAACGTTGTAAAATATATTATCGGTTGCAAGTAACTTGTAATATTTTTGGCTTTGAGGAATGTAGGTATTTCTGCTTCTTTCTTGCGAGCTGTTTGCTCATATCTACCCAAAATGTTTCCCTACTTCGTCGAATTTAGAATCAAAAATGATTTATGGTGATACTGTACTTGGATGTGAAATATACATCAGAGATCAAGAACCAAACTGGAAGAATGTTAGTACTCATTCATTAGTTGAACGACTATGAAAAATTCTATTAATTTCCATTAGATATTATACTTTCTTTTTATCTAAGCAATGATAGCTTGTTAAGTTGAGCATCAAACAGTTTTGATCGCTCATCTACCCATAAAATATTTGTAATATTAATAAAACCATTTCTATTATAATAATTTACATTCATGAGATGAGAAGAACTGGTTCGGATTCTGTTGAGCTTATTTTTGTCAACAAGAAACCAATCACCTCTTTTATATGAATGAAATGTTCTGTTTGCTCCTTGGCAGTCTTCTAATGCGTACCCTTGTAGCTTGTCAGAGAAATGCTCATAACCAGAAGTGCTATAATACCACACGCTATCCATGGAAACAGTCCTTGGTGATAGGTTTGTGCTGTGTTCAGTGAGTGATTGACGTAGCTCGTGAACCAGTCTACCAATGTTTGAAGAGAATGTACAAACTAGAAAATCGCACTCTGACAGCATCATAATGTCTCTTAGAATCCCTTCCATTTGAGATCGTGTGTAATGGCGATTGTGATTAAAAATGGCTGCCGCCCTTGCTGTCTCTTGGAAATGTATAAACCGATAAGATGATCGTTTGGTTAGAACGCCAAGTGCGTGGTAATCATCCGTGGCCAGGTAAATAGTCGTATTCTTATCATGCTCAGATGGGAATGAATTGACGTATTCGTGTACTTTCTCCAGATATTTAAGTGAATCAATGAACTTTGCCTCTCGTCCTATTTTATCTCCGTGTCGGATGTGAATTCCAACTGATGGTGATTTGAATTTATGCACACTCTTCAGCAGCTCCAGTTTCTCCGTAAATTGAGGTGTCAGTTTTCCAATAAGAAACCTCACCGATTGTCCAATCATCCATACATTTGGCTCTGGGTGAATCTCAGATAGTACTTCTGCCATGCTGCTTGGTACACTGCCTGGAAGGGTACTAGGGAGGGGTCCTTTCACCCAAATAAAGCTATGCCGATATCGCATTATCAATGGTGAATTGTCTAAGACGGCAAAATTCCTCCACAAATCGGGATCTCGCATTTCCACGGAGTCCGCAATACGAGGCTGTTTATCACAGACCTGATTAAGAGGCGTGATGAATTTGTACAATAGATTGTCTCTGTCCAAGTAAAAACTTCTCACGTAAAGAATGCGTCCAAGAGCAAAAGACAAGAAATGGCAAAACACCAGCTGGTGTATCTTTGAGCCCAGTCCATTCCCAAGATCAGCCAGGTCGCAGATGAATTTTTTGGCAGTTGAACAGTTTCGTTGATTTTGCGTCGCATAAAAGGCTGTTTGAATAACCGCTTGAAGGTCTTCTAAAATTCTCAATTTATCAGCATGTAATTGGTTGGATTGTTTATAGTCGTTTACGATGGAATATATGGTGGTTTGAGTTTGATCCCTTTCCTTCGACTGTGAAGTTGACTCACGCATATTCGTATCCCATTTGACCTCCGTGTTAGCGACCAACCATATTTCCATGTGAAGCAAACAAGAGATCAATAGGAAAGCCAGCAAGACAGGAGCGTACTTACGGCAAGTAATACGACGAGGTAGCATCATATCTTCTCGCGTGGTATCATACCATCCTCACTGCCGTCTGTCCGATGGGACAAACAGGGCAAGCTCGTGCTGAGTTTCCAGGTCGACGACTACATTCCCATGACAACAACGACAGTACGACATTGTAAACAAGGCATGACTTGCCTCAAAGACAAAACCCCGGTTCAATGCGAACCAAAGCTGCCTTTTGGACGCAGCAAGCTACCATCTGTTTGTGCTCGCCGTCAATTGCATCTGTGGATTCCAAGATGTTGGATGGCTTCAGACATTCATCCGCACAATGGCAATAACGATCGTGGGCGGATCTGGTGATCGTGATGTTCTGTTGATTGGCCGTCGACCGTGTCTTGTCACAAACGATGCCTTTGTTCTCTCATCTGATGATGTCATGGCAGGCAGGTGAATATGTCCGTCAAAGACAGATGGATTGAACCGATAATGAAGAGCCTGTTCGACCACCGCAAAACCGCATTGGCTAATGGCGCGGGAAATCGCCTGAGAACGAACCAACCTGTCTGCAACCAATCAATCAGATAATTAGAATAAAACCATTAACCGGCTCGACTGATTCTCATGTCTCTGCATGTGATATTCGTGGTCTCGACTCCATAGTCCAATTGAATCTTAGCGGTATCTGAATTCGGATATTTCTATCGTGGATTCTCTCAATCAGTTAGCCCATATGAAAAATACTAGTCATGAAGTGTCACTCTAAGAACGAAATATATCAGAGCAGTGAGATGTACCAATCTATCCCAATTCTATCATGACACAATATAGATATAGATATTGTGTATACATAATTATTTTGATATTACAGTACTGTGTCTTATATAATATTATCATTGTACGCAAATATATAAAATAATATTAATTTGTGTTATATTTACACACTGTAGATGGTATAATTGTATACTTTAAAGCAGTCTAGCGCCAATGTTGGTGTTCAGGACCTGTTTTCTCGTCATATTACGACTGTAATCTAATCAGATAGCAAGGAATCAAATTGGTGTTCCTTTGTCTATAAAGGTCTTTATATCTGAGCATGAAGTTGTTCAAGTTTTTGCAAATTTAATTCCTGGTCGGTTCGGCGGTTTTGCTCAAGCGATATCATCTCTCTCGGATCTTATATTTCGCGACGCGTTGTTAAGGCTTAAGTATCAACAAACCCCGTTTCTATAAGCAGATATGTCTAGAATGTTGCATTGTTGAACCCATGAAAGCGTGAAATGATTCAAAGGACACTTTCTTTGTAATCCTATTGTGGTCGTTTTAAGCTCACCAATCGCTGTTTGATGATGCTTTCGAAACAATGTTATAATGATCCATTTGTATTCAATTATCAATCATTAATTATGACAGCAACATAAAGATTCATGAAAGTCTTATTAAGATTATCCAGCTGCCAATAAATGAAGCAAAGCGATATTGATGTACATTGGTTTTGCTTCATACGCTCTCTACTGAACTTAGAACTAACAAGTCACAAATCATCCCTCTGGGAACGACCAGCGCTGCGATGTCGTGAGTTCAAGGAACTGTGGCATTGTTTACCATACGTTTATCCACGGTTGCCATAGCAAATATCATGCAATTATTGCTTTTTGATGTTGTTGGTATTGTGACGATCCACGAGCCTTGTCAAATATATAAAGTATTCTTTGTTCAACATAATGGTAAGAATGTCATACAATTTAAATAATTTCCCTAGAATTGAGAACCATACGAAAAAGTAATCTATACATATTTGCAATAATCCATATTTAATTCATTTAACATACAATATCACCAAATACTCATTAAAATTAAAATAACCTAACATTTCGCTAGCTAATTGATGTTCTTAAACGATACTTGATAAACGATTGCATCAGGTAGGGTGGGGTATACAGCAAGTTTTTTTAAGCTTGATTCCGCTTTGTGAGACTTTCTACGCCGCGGTTAAAATCTAATCAGAAACTACATTTAAATTGATAATAAAATTTATATGATTTTTGGTAATACTAAATCAAGCATCATAAGCAGATACTCCCAATGACTTTGATGTGTTCTGTGCTTTTTGACATAATGAACCGTTTAAAGAACATATTCCAATTCTTTTGGAACTGTACAATTATTGACATGATTATGGAGTAATTCTTACAGCGAGTAATGGCATATCGAGCTACAGCTGCTGTGCAGCACGTGAGCCTGAGCTGCAAATTTCAACCAAGATTCGTTCAAGTGAGAAATATGGCTTATGTGACGTATATTCAGCTGGCCCCACCACCAATTAAATTTACCATAGATCGAGTGTCAAACGTTTGATCTACGTTTGATCCACATGATCTATATGTTTATTCGTTTGATCCCATCAATTCCTTGCCGCTATTTATATTTTCTTGTGGGGGGGCCAGCTGAACGACAGCCCCCCCACAAGAAGCAAAATCGGAAAAAAAACTATGTCAGAGGTTTGATCTACGT
>OFHS01003567.1:6328-16514 GCA_900245855.1 Calvadosia cruxmelitensis | reverse complement strand
AAAAAAAAAAAAAAAAAAAAAAAAACACTCCGTTTTCCCCCTCTCATAGCATAGACGTCACGTTACCATAGTAACCGTGAGTCAAAAAGGGACATCTGACAGACAGCCATGCATACTAGCTAGCTGCTACACCTACACTGACACCATCAACTACATTTGGCCCAAATTTCAATATTCAGTATGTGATACCTTACGAATGCCAGATGGTGAACTCAGTTGAAGCTGCTTGCAGTCATTCTTCAAGGATGACACATCTTCATGCAATTGAACAGTTTTCTGCAGCGAGAAAATCAAATAACATTAAGCAACCTTGAAGTAAGATGTGAAACATGCCAAAATGACTAAAAACTGACAAATGGATGCGGATGATCCCCTTGTGATTCTATGGAAATGCCATGAGCACACAGCCTGTCCGATGCACAGTAGTCTTCTGATTAAGGGCTGCCGATCTCATCATAAGAAAACCAGTGTCATCTTCATTGAAATTAAAAAGCACTTGATTCGGTTCTTTCCAATCCTAATTCATGCTATCATGCATTTGCACTGCTCTTCACCTTCCTTTCTTTGATATCACTATGGTGACCCTAAGGACTTCTTAACATCGTGTGGCGTACTTCAGAGTGATGATACTGTGGCACCTCTTTGTTCAATTAGTTCATTGATTATGTGCTCTGCCATGCGTGCCCACCTGGAAGTGGGTTCACTCTGAGTTGTAGAAGACTGTTCTGTCACCCGGAAAAGAGACTGGAAGATCTCAAGATCATTCCTAATATGGCAGTGCTATTCAACAACAAGGAGGATGCACAAAGAACTCTGACTGAGATTGAGGGCATCGGCAGCACCGTAGACCTGAAAATCAATGTGGCCAAGACCAAGTTCATCGGAATTGGCTCCAAGCAGGCACAACTTTTCACATCTGAGAGTCCTGTACTTGAGAGGATTGAATATTTCAGGTACCTTGGTTTGACCTTGCCTTTGTCAACTGATGGCATTTCCTGTTGTCGTGGCATGGCTTGGTCGGCCATGATGACTTGAAGTGGTTCTGGTCTTCATCGACCCCTCCAGACCTCAAGCTGAGCTTGTTCCATAATACCGTCGAGCCGGTATTTCTATATGTGTGTTAATCTTGGTTCTTAACCGATACGCTCTTTCGTCAGATCAATCAAATCTACAATCATCTTTTGTGTCATGCTCTTGGCTACCACTACCCCATGATCATCACAACCATCAAACTACAGCAGATGACGCCGTCGATGTCTGGGATAAGAACAGGAAAGGGGTGTTCTGTTGAACATCACCATCCGAAAAAACAAGCAGCAGTCTTCTCATTTACCTTGATCTCATTCTCCAGTTTTACTTTGAGCAGCTGCGATTCCAGCATCCAGTGTTCTTTCTCCTGCATTAACAAATAAGATAAACTCATCCACATTAATTGCAATGTGTGCACTGACTAGCACAAGAAATGGTTTGCAGGAAAGTAAACTAAGCAAAAAGCAGTCCTTGTGGATCATAGCCATTATGCTCTCCCTCATATCCCTTAAATTAAAGGGTATAAGCTGATCAGCATTTGTATTATTTCTCATAGAAGACTGCTCATCACAGCCAAATGCTTGAAATGCAGTACGTTTTCAGTCTGCTCGTCACAATCAATACAACAGCATTGTATACATCATGCAGTGCAGATCTGACCATGTGGCCTGCACAATGACGTCGTTAGACAGGCATACTCTGCCTGAGACCGAATCAATCCATTGTCCGTGTTTTATTAGGAGGTGCATGCTACGACACCGTCAACAATGGGATCTCTCTGACTCACCTGCTCTAGCTTAGAGATTGATTCTTCGGCAATGGCAACCTAAACGAGATATTGATGTATAAATAACGGAAGGACGTTCCCAACATGCCTTGTGACGGTCATCACCAGTTGTGCCCTTTGGCATTACACATTCCATAGTGAAATTATCATTCCACCTGCATCATTAACTGTCACCTGCTGTGCCAAGGAATCCCGGCTTGCTGTCGATGACGTTATGATACGATGATTTTGCAATGCAACAGAGTATGGCACGGTCGTTGTTTGATTCTGAAAAACAAGTAGAACCCTGGTTTGGAGAATGGCATGCTAGAAATTGGCAATGGCTTGATTCTGAACTGAAATAGAATGCACACAAATTTCAACATCCGATTCGGTAGTAATCAGTAATTTTATCAATTTTAGATACAGTTGTACTCCAACACGGCACACCTACCATTTTGAGGACAGTCATGAAATCGGAAGCCTTCATTTGCATGGAAACATTGGACGGAGAGAAGGCCTGGATCAGAGCCAGCCACAGAAATCATTAGCAATAAACACCACGGCAACTGAAGCAGCATTCCACACAATGACGGACAATCACCTGAGAGTCAGCGCTTAGGACACCTCGGCGTTTAAAGCCACACTGTCTCATGAAGAACTGAATATTCTCATTGAAATAATTTTCCATCTAAAATCAAAGAGAAAGACAAATGAACGAAAGGTTAAAGGACTGCGCTGTTGCAGCTAGTACCCAGTTCTAAGCATAATGAATTGACTGTCATCAAATCTCAGAGCAAGACAGTCTTAGTATAATTATATTTTGCCAAATGAGCATGGTGTCCTTAGATAGTCAGGAACTTGCATGACATTGAATAATTCATTGGTTGCTAAGCAAATAACTCATAAATTCTATTAGTCCGCTTGCAACAAACACAGTTTAGTTTAGCAAAGGCAACTTCAAAACAGCCAATTAATCTCTCTGAAACATCGCACAGAACCCTGAAATGTTGACTGTTGTGTCTTTGCCCCTCATAGCACAATTCACTTCCGTTAACTGATGTCATCAATTATAAGACTGCAAAGAATTCAATTAATAGCGTACTATTCACTATTTCAAGTCATTTAATTGCCAAATATACAACATGTAGTTGTTGTTTTTCTAAAGATGAATTGAACAGATGATGACTTGGTAGGACATTAACTCAATCATGTAGCAAAATACAAAAGGATTGTCAAGCCAGTGTGATCCTATTCACTCATCAGTCATCACACCATTGATACGTCTGTCACCATGACAACTAAGTACCGGACAAAAGTCATAAGCAAGATGCCAACCAGCATAAACAGACAAACCAAGGCATCAAGGCAGAACAGCGTGACATGTTTGTTTTACGTTTGCAGAGGTTTTGTTCATGGCACAGAGTGACCCGCTGACACATTTGTTGGTGTTGATTAAGTCCTAAGAACAACAGATGAAATAGAAATTACCCAATTAAGATGTAGAAGCAGCTAATGAAATGATAAGAAAGAGGGGCAAGGGCAGCGCATTAGAAAGCAGCAACAAGTTTAGAATTGGCTTCATGCAGCAGATACACGCTCCGTCCAGGAAATGCCGTCTCGATAGATCAATTGCTTCTCACCTCTGTCATGGAAGGAAGGAATTTCTCCAGTTTCTCCTTCTCAACAAAGTGTTCTTCCATTGCTGCAACAAAACAAATGACAATGTGCACCTGCAGAAGGCATGCTCTGTCGGGTAATCATTTATATGAAAGCCATTCCTTCCAAGTATATTCACCTTATCAGTTCAGCAGCTTATATGAGATTTAGACTATGAGGTAGTCAAGAACATGTTTCAGTGCGCCAAAATAGAATTGAATTATAAATGTTTTAAATATAATGGGAGATAACTTGGGATCGGCATTTGTGGACTTGAAAGACTTGATATGTTGCTAGCTGAGCTTGCCATATGCAAATGAACATCAATGGATACTCTTCTTCTACCACCTGCTAATCAAGAAATTACAGTGAAATCTGTCTATAACAGTCACCTTTAGGACCTGAGAAAAATGACTTATAGACAAGTGGCCATTCTTTCCGGGTTGATTTCTATAGAAAGTGTTATTTCGGGGTTTTTGAAGAATCTTTTATACACAGGTGACTGCTCTGTAGAGGCAATTGTTAATACAGGTTTGACTGTACCTTACTATGCAATCACAAGCAATTCTCAAGAAACAATTGATGCTAACCTTGACAAGAGAAATGGAGACACTTCACAGCCTTGGACAGCAACATGAAACACGGCAACTTTGCAGCGGTAGTATATTGGGCAATGTCTTCAAAATGAGATAAAGACTACATCATTCACATGCACAGCATACATAAACAAACCAGCGGTTCTAAACATGGCTACTGGGATACAATTACCATAAAAAATTAATCATGATAAAAGCAGGTAGAATTAACACAGGTTAAAGGAAATCACTGTCTAGATATTTTAAACTTATCGCCATCAGATGAGTTTTTGGCGTCAGTGCCATGGTTGGTGGGAGATATGTAAAAACAGACACCTTCTATAATAGTCATTAAGTTTTTGCCATTTTGAATTCTTGGATGATTACAGAAGAGGAGAACTTGCTTTGGGTTGATGTTGTCTTGATTGTTAAACTGACCAATGATAAAGAAAATTTATTTGCATGAAACGTTTTGAGTTAGGCATTTTCTCACAACCATCGGTAATGCTTCAGGGACAACCTGCATAAGATAACACTTTCCAGTGGTCCTCTGAACCCCTGAACGGTTGAAAACTTCTGATCATGCGACCTCAGCACTGATACAGTATTACTGCCGATTTAAATGCATGATCTTCATTATTTCAAATTTATACCATTTCATCAATCACCAGTTTGCTCAAATTCGCTGCTGAAATTCCAGACATAAGGCTTAAAAATCATTCAAGTCAAACATTCCAATTGAAGATCCTTCCACACACATAAGAGCACATGACATTCACCTTGGTGAGACACAAGCTGGACAGCCTTGCTTATCCTGTGCAGACATCTAATTAATGATGTTAGATTACGGTGAAATTTGACCGTCGCTTGCTCAATTGCCTCTGACGTTGTCATTGCTGTGCACTCTTCACCACAACTAAAAATAAATAAAATAAACCATGACATCAAGACAGACAAGAATTGTGATCCATTTATCATAGAAATGTTACACACATTGAAGGCAGGCAGAGATGAGCTTAAATATGAGTTTACCTGAGCTTAAAATACGGCAACAGCTTCTCCAAGTAGTTGACAGAATAGTTGAGTTCATGCGAGAAATCTGTGAGTCCCTTGTAGTTGTCCTGCGTGTGAATCATGTCACTGATCAAACAGAATGAAAAGAAAGAGCACGCTCATGTGATTAGCAATCATGTGCTAAGATGGCTGCAAACCTAGCTAGTAGTCACTTACCAAGGACATGTTAGCATCTTGACCAATACCATCTTCAAGGCTTTTTGCAGCTTGGATTGCCCGTCTCAGAACAACCGCATTAGACAGCAAATATGTGGAGAGCTACAAAAATAATAAGATGATCTGGTTCACAAGTGAATCACTTGAAGTCAGTCACTTGCAAGAAATTACCTTACTTTACAGCTAAGTAGTTCTTGACTATTCCTTTTTAAATTAATTGTAGCTAGTGCTGGCCTGGGCCAATGGTAGATTTTAAATCAATGATCAATCACCCAAAACAATCAGTCTTTGTTCCCTATCCTACGATCATAGTTTGCCTTTATAATTTAACCATGGTAATTGTCTTGTTTTATGCCATATTGTCTGCTTTGAGCAAGCAGGCTATTGTACAGCGAATAATGTTGTCTAGTCCTTTACAAGGCCTCAATAGAACCCCATCCTTAAATGAAACAATGTTTGAATAGGACAATCGATTGCCAAAAAACAATTGATGCAACGGACCCTGCCTTACTTGTAGCTGTAGCGAACAACAATTACCTCATTAAAAGAATAACTTTAAGAAGCTTTGTTACAGATTTTGCACACAAATGTTTGCTATTTTCCACATGGTTTTGCTTCTAAATTTTGCGACTCCTAAGGCACAAGGGCAGTGGTTTCCAAGACTGTTTGAAAGTTGAGACATCAAACGAATTAGAAGTATCATAATTTACGCACTGATGTCTGGTTGCTTGTTTGAATTCTTTCATTCACAAAATTAATAATATTTTGAAAAGTACATTGTGTACGTGGCTGATGATGACAAGTCAAAATATTTGTCCAATGATTGAAGATGTAAAAAACTAAAAGTAATCGGTAGCAAAATAGTTTGTCATTTCTTGACAAATGTAGCAAGCAGTTGTGGCATTGACGATATGATTTCTGTTGTAGCTAAAATTGAAGCAAACAACCAATTCTAGAGAACAGCTGTAAATTAGCTAATTATAAAAATAAATACTATGAATTGCATCAATTATTGACACTTTATACCTACTGTAATCAATATCAGATTGCGATAATTCATTGAAATATGTTGTTTCTTTCTGTAAATTAGCCTTAGCCAATATTCATTCAATATAGTACAAGTAGTCAATCAACCACTGAGAAAGATTTAAATTAGGCCATGGGCATATGCTAGGTTAGATGGAAAACGTCATCAGCTCTCACCTTGGAATTGGTAGTGCTGAGAGGTGAGCGTTGTATGTCAGTGTGATAAAGCTGCAAGCGCTAAGAGACATACAAGGGTGACGGAAATATTAAACAAATAAAAATACCAACAAATCAGATAACTGATGAAAAATGGAGGATGATTGAGCACTTTAGGTTTCAGATAACTCAAAGAGCTAGCTCTGTATTTAGGGTAGCATCTGCAGACAGTCAGACTCACTGATTTGATTCAAAAGGATAGCTAGCTCATTGCAGCACAAATTTTACTTATCCAATCTTGTAAGCAGTGTAGAAAATAGTCATTACGAAAGTAATTAATTACTAACTAGAAGTTACCTTTGGATTAATATTTAGTACAGCCAAACATGTCTTATAACTGTGCAAAAGGATGTCAATGTACTGCAACTATCCATGATGGCTTAATTCCAACAGTAATAATCATTGCTATAGTGACTTTGAAAGTTAACAATCATTGCAATAATGTGAAAGTAATCAAACAAAAGAGGATCACATGTGAATCTTCTGCTTTACTATATAAACTACTCTGTACGGCTCCAATGTCTTGTAAACTGCATTTCAAACACGATATTAGTAATTACCGGCAGTTAGCAGAAGATCAAACCACATCTATTTCTTCTATTTGGCGACAGTAGAAAAGTAACAAAACAAAGCATTAATCTGCCACAATTAAGCCTGGGGTCACATCTACAAAATGTATCAATATGCCGTCCAGCACATCATTTCACTGTGAAGCTCTGCCTGCATCCAGCCAGCATGTACTTGGTTATCAAATCTTCACAAAAGTGTTCCATGTCAAATCAGGGCAGCTAATGCTTGTATTTGAAATACATTACCATTGGTCCATTGCAGTAGCAATCCTACACGTGCTATTTAAATGGTGAAAAGCAATGACAGTTCCATGCCCCTGGCACCTACCTGCTCGTAATAAGTCAGGAAGTCAGACAAAGACAGCATCATAGCCTCAAAATGAGCGGAGAATTGTTTTATACAGCCATGAGATTTCACCTGGCAATAGACCATGTTATCAATCAGAACAGTCACAACCAAGATCAACATTAACTACAGCAAAAGATCCTTGGAACACGGGAAGACTCTCAGTCAACCAACCTGGTGCTTCCTATCGCACACAGGGATGTTGAGAATGTTCAAATCGGGAATCTCTGCAAATGCATACAGAAATGGGGCATCATTTGATGCGAAAAAAGCAGCCAAATGGCACGCAACTAATTATGTAATGAATAATAAACACAATTAATGCAATCTCACCTGTGTCATTAAATGGAACTTTCTCGCTCATAACCCGAACAGCAGTATCTGGTGGCAAAAATATAAAAGTATATGATATACATAAACATAATAGATAGGGATTATAGGCTCACAACTGATTTGAAAGGTAAGGGACTGTTTTAATAAAAGAAAAGTTTCTTCCTTTCGCTTCCTTTCCTAGCTATTTGGTTGCTATCTACGGGCGTCTACCAACCTAGCTTTGCTTTGACATCAGTGTGTCTCCCCTTGAGCTGTTTGTGACTGATTGTGTGCAAGAAGAAAGAGAATTATTACAACATAAATCAACAAAATCATCAAAAAAATAGAAAGAAAAAGACAATACTCACTACTTATCAGCCATTATTGTTGCAATTTTGAGTTCCTCTTGGCATTTCTGAAGTTTGGTCTAAAAGAAACAACATACTCAGACTTGGGCATTCGAGTGAATACAAATGTGTTCTTGCTGGAATGTCACAATATCTGTCAAAATTAAAATTGATCTTGGATCCAGACAGTTGCACACTTAATAGATTACAATGGTCTGGCACTTGCATTCGTAGTTGAATTTCCTGACTTTTTCACACTCTTACTCTTGTATTTGTTGAGATCTTGAAATGCCACTCACCAGTCACCACTTGCACTCATACTCATACTCGGGGTTTTTCTCAAAAGAAACAAGTCTTAACATAAATCAAACAATGATTGCTTGATATTGAGTGATGTAAATCAAGATACAGTGACAGGCATCACCAGTTGGATGATCGATATGTGGCAAGTAATTCTCACCTCTAGAATTTCCCTCTCCTCTTGATGCCGCTCGATGATGCGCTCGTACTTACTTCTGGTATCATCAATGACTTTTGCATGGTCATCTGCTTGACTAATCAGACAACACTCATCATCATCTACCTACAATACCTCATCAATCAAAGTAACAAGACTAAGCAGACGGTTAGGCACTGACTCTTGCATTTCTTCCAGTCTCTGCTCTAGATGCCTCATGACCAGTGCATGCTGTTCGCCAGCTTCATGAAGCTAACACAGAAAACAAACATAGATTCACATCTAGATTAATAATCTACTTCTATATCATGAGACCGATTGTGCAACTGCGTTATCCATGCTACTATCAGCTAAGCCCAGCGGTCTGGCAACTAATTACCTGCTTATGAAGCATCTCATTCTCGTGAATTTTGCTCTCAAGTTCTTGTTGTGCAATACCATTTGGTACTGTCAGGCAACTCACTGCAGCATCACCTGCACCCTGTCAATTAAACAGACATAATCAGGACAGAACAATATAGCAACCATCTTATCATGACCTCTTTTGTCAAACCCAAACCATACCAACCCAGCCTTCCTTCCACACGACAACGCACATAAATCCCAAATTTAATACCTAAAAACTAAATCTAGTCTTCAGATGAAAAATTTGATTGAAAGTGTTGAAGTTATGCTCGTTGATTGATCGTGACATCAGAGGTTACAGAAACTAGGTAAGATAAAGTTGCTCGGAGGTGCAGTCACCAGCTTTGCCTCAAGTATTGTGGCTAAGCCATCCGTACGATGCTCATCTCCAATTGAAAGCCCGATAGAGCCAGGAGGGCCTTGGAGACACATGAGCTGCAGTAGGCTAGCCCACGGTCGTGACACCTGTTACCTTGAGCATAATTGCTTGCGCTCTTCATTTTCGTTACCCACAAGAGGATATCAGGCTGGGTTTCACATTGGCGAGATAAGCATGGAGAAGTGGTTGCTAATGCATATAATAAAATACAAGTAACTGTGCCGTGCTTGGCAACAAAAACATGAAGAATGGGGCTACTAATCATCAATCAATAGATTGCATAGCAACCAACTAATTGCAAGTGATCAAATGATGGAATCACGACATCAACAATGTCCTACTTACTCTTCTGAATCCCTTCTTTTCAATCTCATCAAGGTCCATTTGAAGGACCTCCACCCGGCGTGACAACTGCAGAAAAACAGTTCCAAAGAGCAGATGAACATTTGGTGCTGGGCAGACCAGTAGCCGTATGCTAAGACCTCGCGCCAGGCTGGACAGTGACCGAGCTCGCGCCTGATGGCACACGCAACTTTGCGCTTGTGCTAGGTGGCATGTGCTCTATCGTATGCACAGTCGTAGCATGGCACCAGCCATGGTGCGAGGTGCTTGGGAATGCCCTTTTCAAGGCACAGCAGGAATACGTCACAAAAACTCTTTGTTCAGAGAGCGCGTTCACGTCAGTTCATCAACAACATGGCGCGATGGCTGCTCTGTGACACATGCTTTTTGGAGGGCTTCTACATTGGACCGATAGACAACATGTACAAGCAAATATTGCACAGAAAGAAAGTGAAGTCCTTGGAAAAGCGTGTTGTTCTCATTTCCTTCGTGTGTAGCCGATTTGATGACGAATACAACGAAGATTTA
>OFHS01003566.1:0-16516 GCA_900245855.1 Calvadosia cruxmelitensis | reverse complement strand
CACAACTTTTTTGCGTTGATCCCGGTAACATTTTGAAAGTCGACTTTTTTTGAACCACCCTAATGAATGTACATTATGGAAATCCACATCCAATCTTAGGACTTGGTAAATACAACTATGATCTTCTAATTATGTCCTGCCTTGCGTATAATGAGATATGTTTTTGTTCAATACTGTTCTGCGTTATTTTGCAGGCTTCAGTTTGCCTGGTGTGATGGCAGTAACCCAGAAGCAAGCAGTTCTGAACTGGTGCCTGCAGGAGCTTTCACATGACTGCAGTACAGATTTCAATAGGTGGGCCATGTTACTTTGTCCAACAAGATCTGCTTGCCCATGTGTCCTGGGTTAAAAACTACAGTTTTTTAAATAGAGCAAATTGCAGTACATGTATTCATTCAAAATGGATTGCAGGAACATTTAGAGGTGCTTCAATCATAAGCAGTTAGAATGTTTGTAGCAATCCTAATTAAGACAACAATATTTTGGGAACTTTGCTACCAAAGGAATATAGGATAATGACAACTAAATTTAGTGGCTTTGTTATTTACATTTCTGACAGCATCATCATAGCCAATCAAATGATTTGTTTCACTCAGGTGATAGAGTTCTTCTTCCTTCGTGTAATTATGGTCTTTCTTAATTATATTGGTAGTGTCTTTGTGATTGTTTAATGTGTAATTGCCTCTTACTTGTGCTATTCGTTGCAGCTCTAGCCGCAGCTACATAAAAAATCTGTGGCATGTTTGCATGTCTCTGCTTAAACTTCGAAAACGTCAACTGATTGTGAAGCCATTAATGTTAAAGGTGACAGTGAGAAATATTAGGATTCATAATTATGGTGGATTTGTTTTGATCTCAATTGCCATAGTTAAATGCTCTGTTCTCCATCTTGGTAGACAAACGTTATGCTATAATTATATAACGAATAAGGAATACCTCTGTGTACACTATTTTGCAGAGCTGGGATTTTTAAAGTGATTTGAATTGCATGCTTCTATAGAAATTAATCTATTGCTATGAAACAAAAGAATTAGTATGATCAGTATCACTGCTGGACTCTATTTTGGAACTGTATCTTCTTTCCTGTGGGAATGGTAGACTTTTCGGGATGGCAAGACATTGCATTATATTTTTGATTAGAAGTAGACCAGTTTCTGCTTCTAAAAGTAACTGCTGGATGGAATAGCTAGTTCTTTTATTTATAGAGAAAGTTTATTGCTCTTTGTTTTTGTCGGCATTATTCATGTCCTCTCGGCCTCCTGATGTTCCTTTTCTTGGTGGACATTTATTGCAGATCCTCACAATTTATTTCAGTCGTGATGTGATACTGCCATTACCTGTTTACCAATGTTGTCAGATCTTAATTGAAAGCAATCATTTTGGTGGATTGTTCCTTCAAAAGCATGATACGTTGGTAAGATTGACTGTTTTATAATCGCATCAATTGGAAAAAGGAAAGTGTGATCTTCAATTGTGTATCTGTTTGTTGCTTTGATTTTCTTAAGGTAGTGAGATTTGAAAGTTACTTGTTGAGTACTCATATCTATATAGACAGATATACTACTCTCGTTTGCTCAATGTAGGTTCACATTTTAAGGAATCATGGGTTGTTCCAATTAAAGGGTTAATCAATCAACCGGAATTAGAGATTTCAAACAAAAATGTCATTGCATTAGCTCAAATGTGTGCAAACACATTTTCTAACAACATTGCGCGCACACATTAATTAGCTGACTTGGCTTGGAGTGATCAAGCTAGTATTTTAGTCTACTTTTCAAAATGGTCCATCTATTGTTGTGTTATATTGTTGAGTCAACGAGGTCCCAAAGATCCATTCCGTCGCCCTTGCAGTTGCATTTCTACCAAGTTCTAGGTAAAGAAGTCCTACTACCTTATCAGATCTGAGAACGTTTTTGTGAAGGTGTGTGGAGTTCTCTAAGAATTTTTAAATTTGTCCCTCATAGCCATATGAAACATTCAATCAACTCCAATTGATACAAATATGAGATATGACATTTAATAGATGAATGGAACATCAGGTGACTGACTTGTTTCGCGTGATTCGTTATGTTCTATTCACATGATTGTCTAATGTCTATGACAGGTGATGCTGCTGCAAGCTGCTTGCCGCCATGCCTCAGTCATGTTGAATATGGAAACGGATTTGAGCTCAACCCAAACTTTGAAGAATATGCTACTTGCAATTGCAGATCATTGGCTTAGTACCAATGAGCAACTTGGATATCCGAAGGAGGTGAACTTAATTGCAGTGTGCAATATGGAAGTATTTACATTGTATGAATGTTGTACTAATACCATGGCAACATGGTTTGGTGCTACTGATTTTATCACACTTGGCTTCGATTGTTTTTAAGTGGTCATATTAATGAGAGCATAAATGCAAAAAGCCAGTGCAGCTGCAAGCATGTCCTACCTTCCAGCGCTGTTTGTCTTTTCTGAAGTTGTGTATTTTTTCTTCCGGACCATCCTGTCGGTGTACAGACTGTGCAGTTAACCAAGTCTTAGGAAACTGCTTCCTGCTCTTATGGTGTTGTTGTCCATTTCTAATTTGATCGATTCAAGGTTTTGACCTCTTGACTGCAAAGCTCTTCGTTTTGTAATTCCTATTTCAACACCATTCAGCTCTAGTGGGTTTAAGCAAGGCTAGGGCTTTGCTTCAATTTATGAAATAATTTGTAGCCAATCTATGTATATTGGATGTCCATTTTATGCAGATGCAACAGTACTTTGTAGACCATGCATATCAGAATGTTAGCTGCCTGGTTGTGGCCTTGATGAGTCGAAAAGAAAAGCACAAACCGGATCTGCAATTGGATGCAGTCATCAATATCTATACACGCATTCTGCAGCAGACATGGCATAGGTAGGTAAATAACTTATCTAAATTTGCAATTGAAATTAAACAAGACATTAGGTGCATTTTAAACTCCCCTTTGACATCTTTATAGCTCCAGTCTCAACAAAGCTGCTAAAGAGTTGTCTCTTCAAAAAGATAACATATCATCAAAAAGTACTGAAGCTTTGGATGGACCCTTTCACCAACTGCACTGTCTTCTTGTAAAAATGGTAAAGAACATTATATTTTCTTTGCATGTACAGATTGCGTCAGTTGAATGATTGTGCCTGTGTTGACTTGGACTATTTGTACTTTCAGGCGGCAAAAAAGTCAAACGTCTCATTGTTAACTGATCTTCACTTCAAACTCATCTTAGAGCAGAACAGGTTTCTGTTTATATCATTGATTAACAGCTGTCATACGTGATTGCTATACAAATAGATACAAATTCTTCTTGTGGCTGCTTGCCTTATTTAGGAAGTGTAAGGTGCTTTCCAGCAACGCTGAATTTGATCTTCTTGTCTGGATGATAACTCTGGTGAAGGGTCAATGGGAACGTTCTTTCACGGATGATTCTGTGGCTCATTTGGTCCTCCCGATGCTTAAACACATGCAATATTACAACGTTTACAAGGTATGTATTGGTATTGTAACATTTGGCACAAATCATTAGTTGGGCTAGCTAAGTGTTTATTGTACTATTTTTGCAGCAGCGGTGTTTATTTTGTTACTGTTCAATTATTTGATTTGAGCAATACTGAAGTATGTGACATTGGAGATGCGCAAATGATGTTATAATGAAATGCTTGCTTCACTGTTTGACATTTATCTGTGTGCTTGATCTCCATTTCTCAGACTTTGGATTCTGGAAAGTCTTCGGCTGCAAGATTCATTGCTAGTCTGTGTGACGATGCGTCCTCAGATATCTCTTACAAAAGGTAAGCCATTTCAGGTCACATCTATTGAGCTCTAGAATGATCCGCCATGGCAGCTCATACAGTTGCCTGATTATAGCAATATGGGCTGCAAACTGAGTAACATTTTCTTTTTGTACTTCCACTGTGAGCCTTCTGTCAATGATAGGCTTAACCTCACCAAGTATTTTATGCAAGTAAGATATTGATTTTGCTACGTTGTGATGTTTCTTTGGCATTTGCTGATGATGACAGGGCAGTTTCACATGCATTGGTTTGCTAATTACGAGGTAGCTCATATATGTTGTGCCTTGTGGTTATATTCTTCTTAACACAAATGAAACAATATTATTTGACAGTATCAGTTGTCACTTGGCCTGTCTGTTTCTTATGTTTGCATGCATTGTTGATTTCTAAGTGTGAAGTCTCTTCAATTGATTGCTTTGGTGATGCAAAATGAATGGAACCTCGCCCCTCGTCTCTTTCCTTCTCTTCTTGATGTTTACTTTGGTTTGAAGGTAGGCATGCATCTGCTTTGCTATTGTCTTATGATGGTTATTGCATCTTGGGTTGCTTTTCCAGTTGTTGTAGAAATAGCAGTGCATATGTAAATTTGGTTTGTTGTAACACTGTGAGTGTATGGCTTAATTACTCTGTTCATGCTCGTATCATTTCTTTGCAATGCATCCAGATCATTTCCTTTTTTTGATACTTCAAATATTTTCTTGCTCATCTAAGGCCCGCCTTATACGAGTGTGCCGAATTAGATACATTCATTCATTTGAATTAAGAGCACTGCTAGCACGCCTCGTATGATCCAGTTGAGCTCGCACCTAATGATTTAGTGCGCACCGAATTCGCTGGCACACCAGGTCCAAGCGTGCCAAATGCTTCTAGTGCACCTCCCGATCTGACGACCGTGCTACTGGCGTGCCGAACTAAATGCATAATTTATTCACAAGCCTTATAAGGCAGCAAACCGGGGGTAAACGCAAGTAAATAAACTTTTCAAGCAAAATCATTACAATCGACTGCCAGGATTTCTTGAAAAGGCTTCCACAATGCAAACAATTCCATGAACGAGTGTGTGCAGGCCATGACATATAGAATTATCCTATTTGTGAAAAATTCAACCGACTAGATTTTCAAATTTGCCGACTGATTCCATCTGCTGTTCTTCACCTTCCTTGAAAATAGGCATTGCAATATTTTCTATACAGTTGCTGGAAGTACGACCGATTCGTCAATACGATTGATGACAGAGAAAACGACGAAAGATTTCTGAGAACAGTCAACTCGACACCTACCACTTCCTGAACTTGATCGTTTCGGTGTTAAATTCTCCGTGACCCTCCCCTTTCTGACCCAAATTTTAGCAGCATGCCTAATTAAGTTCGACCGTATGACACAACTGCGCGCCAAATACTCCATTGGAGCGAGCTCAATTGCATTTGGTTCGGCACGCTCGTATATCGCGGTCCTTAGTTTTCTTGCCCAGGGCAAGTTTGAAGTTTGTCTCGCTTTCATCCAATCTAATTCTTTCTATTATATTTCCTAAGGGTAGCTCAATCGACTGTATACTGTACAAATTCCTACGGCCTAACAACACCTATTACATCACATCACTGTTTTAATGAAAGTGCTGTAAAATTAAAAAAATCTAAATACCCTGCTTTAAATGAGTTCTTGTTTTTCATAACTTTTTGGCTGGGAAATTCTTTCACAGTTTTGTGCCAAAATCAGTGCTGTATAGATTACTTTTATTTAGTAACGAATTACAATTACAAATAACTTACCTCAAAAAGTAACAGATTACAATTACAAACTTACTTCACCGAAAAAGTAATCTTTACAAATTACTTTTTGAAATTACTTTTCAACACACCAACTGTAAAAGTATTCTAGATGATAGTGACAAGAACGTTAATCTGCAAGAAATCGGTTTTGTTTGTCAAAAAGTACACCCGATCATTGAAATACTGTAAGAAAGAAAAGCAAAAAAAGCCACAAAACAATTCGAATATGAAAGAACACATCGAGTTTGATCATTGTTTTGATCAAATGTTTATTCCATTTGCGCTGGAAATTTTTCCGTAGCGGCTAGCAGGCGAAGATTATGTTTCAAGATCATGCGCGAGTTTTTTTGTCTACATCTGTTTTTCTGTGAAATTCAACACCACCACGCCACATGAATGGCGTCATTTGACACCGTTTGTTCTTGGAACAAAGATCAGCGCATTACTGACGGGCAAAGACCTCGTGAATGAATAAACAATGGACACCGGGGTGAAAAGTCCGTCGCACAGGAAATGAAATGCGGAATACACCACGCGATTTCCTCGCTTTGTTTGCGAACTTCAGGAGAGCACAATAGTAAAATAGTAATTTCTGGTTGGGTTGTTTTTAAAAGTAAGGATTACAAATTACTGGCTGAAAAAGTAACGAATTACAGTTACAAATTNTTACAAATTACTCTCTGTGAAAAGTAACGATTACAATTAGAATTACTTCGAAAAGTAACGAATTACAGTAATTCGTTACTTTTGAAAAATTACTATACAGCACTGGCCGAAATAGATAAATGGTCTTGGCAATAGCCTCTTGTGCGCGTATCTTGACTTATTTTGTTGTTGACTTTCTATAGAACTTGTTGCTAATTTGTCGGTTCATTGTTCTCAGGATAAAGACAATGAATGTGCTTATGAGAGGGAGCTGATCATGAATGATGTTATTCTTGCAATGTCCAAGATACACAAGGTGAGAATCTGCTCCTTAGGCTGCACCTGGAGTAACAGTAGTAGTTAATTTAACACCAAGACCACCAAAAGAAAAACATAAATATGCAGCACCATCTGCTAACAATTGATTGAATTGGCTGATCGGCCTATCATATGTCCTTGCACACGGTTTCATACCTTACGTCCCTCGCTCGTGATAGCTTTACCAGCTTCACCAGCTTCACACTCTTTGTCCCTTGCCGTTTGCCATATGCAGAATGAACCCATCCTGAGTTCCTGACACCCGCAGCAGCCGATCACAGCAGCAAAAATAAACCAGCCAACACGCCACACCATCCAAAGCGGGCCAAAACCCGGTCTCAACCCAATGTACACAGCCAAAACCTAGTCCAATTCTTTGTCCTGGGGACATGCAGCCCGTTCAACCCAAGGAACCAGCACATGTCACCCACGCCAATCGTCCATGGTGCCACATCCACTTCCACAACAACTTCACAACGAGGAACAACCAACAACCAAACTATACAGCAACACAAACCGTTTGACAAACTGCACAAACTAACCTACAACACGCATGCAGCGCTGGAAGTAGCGAACTAAAAGTAGCTAGCTACGTGTTGTTTTTTGTGTGTGTTGTGTTTGCAATTGACCTGTGATGATTTTTCTTTAGTTCCATGAGTTTGTTGACATGTTCTTGGTTTACATGGATAATCTCTGCAAAGATGGAAGTTGTGTTGGTCAGATTATAGACAGAAGCTATCACATCACTCGGTGGTCAGTACTACATGTCTCATGTATCTGTGTATACATCATGCATATGCTATTGTTGCAATTGACGCTGCAAGACTGACTTAGGATCTACTGAGATGGCATGTCTCTATTGTTAATGCTTCTGTTCTTTTGTATGCTGTATCTTCTAGTGCTGGTAAGAGTGTGCTGGAGTTTGGATGCTCAGAATTCTTGGAAGCATTGTCTGTTGTATTAAAATGGATCACAAAGTTCACTTCAAGGCTTTCTCCAGGTGATTGAATTTTAACTGTTTATATCCTTTGCTATATCTTTGTACAAGGCTAATTCTTTTTCTCTTGAATTCAATCTAGAATTTCAGCCATGCATTCCAACAGCTGAACAGATCTATTGTTTTGCTTTGCAGGTCAGCCAGGTGGTCTTGCTGCAATTGAGGACAATGATGTGGCATCTTTGCACATTGCTTCAACGATCCTGCATCCCATATGTTCAAGTTTACCTGTAGCTCTTGTAGATGCAGTTAACCAGAGTGACACCCGGAGAGTTGATTGGACCAATTCTATCAGCTTGCTTTGCCAACTGACAAGGACAATGATGGATTATCACACTGAGGTGTTTTGCACGTTTCTCTTTTTCTGTCCTCTTACTACTTTATTGGCCAACTGTGGTGATGTTGTGCATGTGTACTGTCTGTTTAGGGTCTTCGCAGCACACAGTTTGTGAATGCACTACTTCTACTAGTCGAATCGAGACTTGACATGGAGCAGTCACTTCCTGTTGCAAATGCTCATGAAGAGTTCAATTCAAAAGTGTTGGAGAAAGCCCTTCAGATATATGATTTATGGAGAGGAACAGCTCATGGAACCAACTTTCTTTTGGTAATTTACAAACAACTGACTGCTTAACAAGCAGTTATGTGAGATTGAGTTACTGATCGGATTATCCCAATCTGATGTTTTTCTATTCTGCATTGCATAATAAAAAAGACTTATTTGTTTCATCAATATTAGAATAACATGAAATAAAGATCACAACACAGCTCCGGAGTTCAAATCCTGCATGTAGACACATGTTTGTTGCAAATGGAAAAATAAAATATTTTATTGGCATATGACCTCGGCATATTTAATTGGCTGCTTCTTTGTATCACTTGATTGAATTGCAAACAAGCAACATTTGGCAAGGTCGATGCATTGGCTCATATCTGAGTTAGCATATTGGCATATTGATTGGGACCGATACAAGATACTTCTGTTGACATTAATTAATAATTAAGAAGAATGAATCTGATGAAACCAACAGCAATGGATTATTGTGTTGTCTGATTTGATTTTTAAGTTACTTTTTCTCTGTCGACTACTTGTTATAGTGCTACTGAGAAAAGGCAAGATGCTTTCATTGTTGCCATAGTGATTGATGATGGATAACATTTTTGTGCATATCTTTGTTGTTCCATTAGAAACGCACATTGCTGAAGGAGCTGCGTTCAATGTGCTTGAAGAATCAATTTCCTATTTCATATGGTCAGCCTCACTTTGGTGTCCTTGCTGATGCCGTGCTAATGCCTCCTTTGCCATTTTCTTTTGCTGATTTTGATATCAGTGATAGAGAGAATGTAAGAAAGCAGTTTTATAAAATGGTAGAACTTTATAAGGCAATTGGTAATAAATTTAACAGTAGTTATAATACTTATTTCCTGTCTGTGTTATTCAGCTCTAGTAAGATGTTTGATGTCAAACAAGACTACGCTTTGAAAACTTGTAGGTGCTTGTGTGACGTTTGGCTTTTATCTCCATAGTACATATAGCTAGTTCAAAGAGACACAAACAGTAGACTTTCAACATTCATGCATTCACGTAAGTTAGACAGTCCTTGACTTATTTAGATACCCTACTCAAACAGAGATGATGATGATGAAGTTGGGACTCTCCTTGGTGCTTGATTATCTACTGCACTGCTTTGTTAATGAAATTGTCTTGGATATTGCATATTATGATACCGAGTATTATTTGATATCAAATCATCAATACATTTTGTTGCAGGAGTTTGCACTTGGAGATAGGAGCTACTTTTTCCACTTCAGCAAATTGGTTTCAGATGGGTTCCTACTGCTGTGGCACTTTTCTAGTCGGGAAACTCAGCAGAAATTTCTGGACTACGCTATTTCTGGCATGCTAACACTGAAAACACAACATCAGTATGCGATATAATAGTATTGATGTGCTCTCTATAGACTCAATAATTGGTGCTTTGTTTGGTTTGCTTCTATTGACATGCTCTTGTCATGAAATGCCAGTTCTTCCTTAGTATCCGTAAGCTATAATTTTGTATGGTTGTTCCACTAAAAATCACAGTTCTTCATTTTGGCTCACAGCTACCATTGTAGCGACGGAGAATGAGGAAAATGCTCTCCCTCCTTTGCCTGTTTGGCTTTTAACAGCTAGCTAAGCTTCAAGATATCTGTTTAATACAGCTCTATTGTATATACTTATAGGAAGGCATTGAAGGCTACACATTTCAGGAAGTAGCCAAACGGAGCCAATTCTTGGCCAAAATTATAGCATATCTCTATTGTCAAGGTAGTCAACCATAAGATAAATGAAAATTAGGTAAAACCGTTCAGTGTAAGATCGTCTTGAATTTTTGCAAACATTGGATCAATGTGAAAGCTGTTGACGATTATTGAGGACTGCATCTACTTCTCTGCTGTTGCTTTTAGACTGTCCACTGTCAGGCAAGGCACAGAGCAAGTCAAACAAATTTTATCATGCTGCGTTGCCTTTGACATACCTGACCTGTCAAACGATTGCGTCGCTGCCACTTGGAAGGCTGTGATGACACAACATAGCAGCATCTCCATGAAAGCCTCAGAGCCTCTCCTGGAAATGACCACATGTCTAAGGTGTATGTCCCACAGTGACAGCACCATCTGTGGTGTCAGCCATCCCATTGTCAAGCACCACCTCAAGTACCTAACCTACTACGATGGCAGCCAAGACTGCATCAATTTGTGCCCAAAAGCGACATTACCTGTTACTCAGGCAGCAATTCAGGTAAACTAAGGTCATATACAACCAAACGTTGACCTCAAGACACTTTGATGTGCAAAAGCTGTTCAACGTGATAGTCATTGTTTCAGAGTTACAAAATAAGTCCATTAGCTTCCTGATATAGTTCTGGTATGGATGATTATTTTATTTCTATCATTTTAGGTTTTTCAGCAATTGCAAGTGGATTTCCTTTCAAATGAGTCGGCCATCTTATCTTTGGATTGGTTGATCCTGTTGTTGTTTGACTGCTGCTATCAGGATGGAAAAGCTGCTAACAAGGTTGCCAAGATTTGTTTTGTTTTTCTGGTATAATTGTTACAGTTCTAAGGAGAGCTTCATGTCAGTATGATTTGATTGATGTATTTTCATTTATTTTATGGGGTTACACTTGTTTAAGCTAAGTTAAACTCGCACGGAAGAGAGACTGCCAGCCTCTATCATAGGGGTTGCATGGTAACCATAGAGCTGATACCCGATACAACACTACACAATAACCAATGACAACATAGAACCAAGATGAGCTAGTGATCCTTGGACGGTTGGGATCAATTTACAGCAAACTGCATCAGCAGATCTCGTCATTGCTTGCTGGGTACCAGAAGAGATGGCTACAATCGTGCTATTGGCATTTCTTTTTGATTGTTATTAGAAGACATTGCTACATTCGTACTTTTCACCAATCGATCCTTGTACATCGCAAGCCATACGCATGGCAATTTAAGGTAGTTTATATCATGTTTACATGCACGATGCCTTGCACTGGTCTTACGGTGTTCGAGAACAAGGCCAATGCCAACGCCAACGCCAACGCTCATCTGTAGTGATGAGTTTAATATGTTGTAAATTAGCTTGCGTATCCTACATTAGAGTTTGCTACTCTTTGAAGCGCGTGAGATGTGATCTTGATTAGTTAAAAGGTGGAATGAAATCAAATGACCATTAAAGAATGCATTTTACTCAAGTAGCAGCAACCGCAACAGCTTTTTATAAAAGCATTGGCAATTGTGTTGAATGTTCCCATGATGCAATATATGATATGAAACTGACGAAAGTTGATATTTTGCTTGGTAGGTAACTCTATTGCATTGCAAAATTTTCCGTGACTCCATGCGACTAGTGAAATCTATATTTAGCGCCAAGATGAAAGAAAAACATTCATTGTTCTGGAAGTTTCAACCCATTGGTCAACTTCTCCAGCCCTTCTTAGTGCTGGCAATCCATGGCTCTCTTGGGAATGAGGTCAGTGTGCTACGTATGATGCATAGTGTATGAATGTGTTTGTGCCATGTGCATTTTTATGAAGTTTCATTAAATTGACCACCAGGAGGTGCTGCTGCATGAAGTCATTGAAATGATCATGATGGTTGCCGTGGAGATGGGCCATACTGATAGTCTGGTGCCATTGCTCTCGGAGGTGATTAATGGACAGAGTTCAATCTGTGTCATCTGTTGTTCGTAGTGCTGTCGGACAGTGGTTTAATCAACTGGTTGACAAGACATGTGATTGCTTTTACCAGGCAGCTCTCAAAATTCGCATCTCTTCAGACACTGAAGGTCAAGACTTGCCAGCGTTACAATGCATCGTTGCATTTGCAGCATCAATAGCCAAGGTATGTTGACAAAATCAGACCCGGTCTCAAGGACGGGTGAGAGACCAACAGCCACAACAAACACAAACTTGCGTATGGTTGACTCATTGATGCAACAGAGCTCTATGTCTTGGGCCCGTGAACATAATAAATGTTTGAACACATGGTCAATTTTGCTTGAAAAGTTCATAGCAGAAGTATCCACGCAAAATAATTATATTATAGCCTAGCAAAAGATGACCATAATTTTGAACTTTTGTTTTATTGATCTGTAGAAAAACAAATCTAATTAATTAAAGCTTACTATATGTATTTCTGAAGATGGTTGTTTATTTTCTAACTTGGCCAATCATTGCGTCGTCGCCTCCCAAATTTGGACAGCCTCTCAATGCAAGTACTTACAGGAGTCAAGTTTACAGTCGCGCTTCCGTGATCGATGAAAGAGAAGATTCCACAGCCGGCATAAGCCCTGCAAGCCCTATTATCACTAAATGGTCCCCTTGTGGAAAATCAGTCATCCTCACAAAAGCAAATTCTGCCAGCAGTGGTAATTGTATTGTTGAACATGCCAGCAACAGGACTTCGTAATATACTCCAAAATATCTTTCAATTATATGAAGGACCAACACTTTCTCTTCTTTGTCAATTTGTACCAATTACTTGACCAGCAGCTCAACAAATATTCCTAATAGCACAAACATTTAATTATTCTTTCAAACTAAATTAAATAATAGAATTTTCATTTGTTAAATGAAAGTTCTAAAATCAGTTTATAGAGTCTGGTGTCATTAACTGCATAGGAAGAGGGAAACTCGGTACTGAGTACTGAAGGCAGAAGGAACAAAAGGCCTTGCGGCTTAAGTAAAATGCAAGTTGTTCTCTATCTCTTTACACCCTGAGACAACTCTGTGTCAAACAAACAGCATTTATTGAGACAGAAACGAGACTGATGTCGGATAGATAAACATCTTCAATCACCGCATTCATTTAAACTATTTCATGCATCTACTTTAGGTAGTTATAATGCATATGGTGTGTGCATTGGTATTACATGAACAAATGTTCCATATGACGTAATATGCACAAAAATGGTCATTACACAACTCTCAATGTATTATTTGTTTGCAGGAAGTTTCAAAGTCTAAAGGGAAGCAAATGTCCGTATCAGATGAGTGCATAGAATTGTGTCTGACCCCGCTGGAAGCCATGGCAACGACAATCACTGATGACACATCCTTTGGAATACGTTTGTTCTCATCTCCAAGCCTCTTGATGAGCATGAAGCTCATTGCTGCCTTAGTGAATATTACCAGTGCCAGACAGATCAGGTAATGAGATGACGTCGCTGCAATCAATTGATGCGCCACTTGAAGAATAATGACATAAGTGGACTGGGTGGAGCTTGCACTAGTGTGGTAGTTGTGAATGATCTAATCATGTAGTGGCCACTTACTAACAGTCCAGAGTTAAAATGTCCACAAGGAAATCGGAAGAAGAAGTCATCTTGCTTGTCACCATTGTGGGTTGGTTGCATTTTACATAAAACCAAAATGGAGCGATATTGACTTGTTTTTATTTAGGGTTGACCAATGTAGTGATCTTCAGGCGTTTGATGTGTCATATAACCACTTGCTGATGATTGATTAGGAATGTGATAACATTTGTGTGTCTAATCATTGCTGTGTTGTGTGTTCTAGCTGTTTCCTACATTTGATCACCTTGCATGGTTTGATTTTGCAGCTGTGAGGGTTCCATTGTGAAGCGCCTGCAATCCTGCATCCAGAAATTACAACCAAATTATTGTGAGGTGACTGCAATGCCAGCTGATTGGAAAGGCGATCCAGAAAGCATTAATGTAAGCTTACAGTAAGCAATGCTATGCTGTGATTCATATCCATTGATATTAAACAGATCCATGTCAAGGAAGAGTAGAATGGAAGCCAAAATGTGTTCATTTGTTTCATGACAGGTGTGGATCTTATGCCTCCATTCCATGTTGAAAGTTGGCACAGCCTCAGAATCGCTTGAGTCATTGACATTCTTGCATTTGTTGATTGAACTGGTGACGTCAATTTTGCAAAGAAGATGTGACAGTACGTATTGCCATTTCACTGTTTCTACACTACCATGCAGAATTACTCAAAATACGCATCTGCATATTGCGCCATGGCTTCTGAAAACAATATCCATTCGTTGTATGTGCGTGGAGATTAAAAAAATATTGAAATAAAACACCATTTTACCCACGTCTACATAGACTCACTGGTTACCATGGTAATCATGAATAAACAAATTCATCTTGTGCTTCACATTCATGCCAACATCATTATTGATATGGTGCCGTCAATTCTCTCTAAACTATTCTCTGATCCTAAATCTGCGCGTTGCAATTTTAATATAATATAACTACCGTGGCTTGATTGACATGATTTCCACCACACACATGTCCTTGATGGTGGGGTGTGAGCAGCAGCTCCTCGCCATTGCTACTGCCTGTGAGATCCTAAAATATTTGCTTTATCAGAATCTGTGCAGTTGCTGCAAATCTCACGCAACATTAGGCCGTGCACCACGATAGATATGGTGATGCGTTTAATGTGAAACTAACTGAGTTTGCAGCAAAAGGGATAAATGCGGAACCAATGTGAAATTAGCTGTGTTCAACTCCTCCACTCTGAGTGTTCTCCCGTAACCTAAAAGAGTTCTTGTACCTCTGAGGGTGCACAGAATGTTTGCGTTGGGTGTTGTAACCTGTGTGTTGGTTTGTATTGCTGCTGTAGATCTGGAAGAGCTAATGAGCTTTGATGGTCGATATGCACTACACGAGAATGTTGGTGTATTAATCTTCCAAGTTCTAGAAGGATTCAACTACAGAGATCAGTGTTCGTACCTCAATGAAATTTGCAATCTACTGGTAAGTATTACGACGTAAACCTGACACGTTTCTGAGGCAACCTATATATGCCGTCAGTGTGAGTTTGATCCAGACCTATGAGTCTTGCTGCTAGGTGGCATTCTGTTGAACTTTCACCACTGCCGGTTTCTCTCTCTCTCTCTCAGGTGGCATCTGTTCGACATCCTCCTCGTTTTGCTGCAGTTATCACGGTGCTTGATGTTTTGATGAGCAAGAAAGAGAAGTCTAGGTTTCCCACGAGTGTCATCAGCACGTTGGAAAAGGTAGCCATGATCCCTTACAGAATGCTGTTGACGCTGTGTTGCTGCTATGTCCTTGTTGTTTACATTGTTGTTGTTGTTGCTCAATGTCAACCGTTTGTCTTTTAGCTGATGGCTGCCATGTTGCATGCTGTGAAATCCTACGAAAAAGTGCTCTCACTTTCTATGGTTACCATGGTAGTAGCACTCACAAGAAAAATTATTCAAGCTGGAAAGGTCTCAGAATTCTGCAAAATGCCTGAGTTGTTGGTTCGGTTTCGATGCAAACAGTATCACAGCTGCACAAGCAGTTGTTGTTCACAGCTTTGTTGTTGTGTTGTGGAACTAATCGCATGTAAATCAACATAAGCACTTGAGTTATTATCACCTGTTATTTAATTACGTGGTTTATATCTTAGTGTTTAATGATGCTTAGAGGAAAGCGGGAATTAGTCTGTGTATTGACTGTCACAAGCTTTCCTAACAAAGTAAAACATCAAGCGTACATTGGTCATCTCATCCAGATGTATGTTGCTTTTTGTTGTTTTGCGCACAGACGAGCCTGTCCATGCATCAAGTGGCAATATGCCTCTCCTATCCACTACTCGCTGAAAACGTCTTTGACCACACTCAACCGTGTCACGGGTGAGCTGATTGGAATGTCCTTCTGATCTTGAGATGTTGTTTCTAGAGTTCGCAAGTGTACCATTTTCTGCAATGCATAATACTATAAGCAAAAGTATAAGTAATTCCAATCCAATCCAATAGGTCTTCCGGAAGCTAATTCCCAATGACCGCTTGTATGTCTCTCACTGTTGCTCTCCATTGACTTCTATAAGCAGCCTTCTATCAGTATAAGTCATTGCAAATAAACTAATAGCCACAAAGACATGCATGGTGACTACAGCTGACTGTGGTGCCATTTTAATCTCTAGTTGGTGTAATTCCTTGTTTCTTGACAGAATTGCCCATTTGTCTGACATTGCAGATCATTGCAGCTTCTTGAGGCCACCACAGCACTGCTGACAGATCTTGTCTTCCTGCAACCCAACGTGGCCCTGAGCTGCAGTGCTGCCCTGCTATCAGCCCACCATCATATCTTTTTCAATATAATAAGCATGCGTTGTTGTTGCATTCACAATGTCTGTCATTTACCATCGTTTGTCGTTATCCTTTACTTGTCACAAGGACCCTTACACTTATGCAGCAAGCAGTTGTCTCTAATGGCAAACACGTGGCCGAAAATTCACAATTGAAGAATCAACTTCATGGCTTGTGCCAGAGACTATCAAGGTAACTAATTGTATCCAATGTAAACCTAGTTAAACTCATCATCATNTCAAGTAGCATTAAACCCCAGCAGGTCGAGTCCGCCATCACCTAATGTTGTCACGTTTTATAAAATGCTTGATTGGAAAGCCTTTCTACCCATTCAGTACTGTTCTGGACGTCATTTGTTTCTCAGGCT
>OFHS01003564.1:1470-16528 GCA_900245855.1 Calvadosia cruxmelitensis | reverse complement strand
TAGAATAACAGAAAAGCTTAGGGAATGGCAAGTGGAATTTCACTTTCCGTGACAATAACCGAGACGTTATAATATCCGAGGTGATATTAACCGAGTTATACTGTACTACATAATTATGTGAAACTTGTTCTGATTTGGAATGTTTTGTTTCTATTCAGGCACAAAAGGACTCTGTAGCAGATGGCAAAGCTGCAGGTTCATTTACACCTGCTCGCGTTTCACCAGCTAACACCCTCTCACAGCCACTGTCCAACGAGAAGGAAGGTGCGTTGCAACTCGTTAGGGTTTAAATATTTCTAAAAGTCTCTTGCCTGCGGCTCGTGATCTCCGTTGTAATGCCTATAGCGTGTCTTCTAACGTGACTCAAGAGTAGTGATATCAGGCCATATCACATAGAAAATTGTGTGGTGAACGTCCATTATGACTCTGTGATGTAAATGTCACTTTGTTTAACGGGTAGCCCAATAAGCTAATGGCTTGTGTTCCTTGGAGCCCTCTGCAAGTAAAACCACAGAAACTTGACAAATAAATATGTCGACTGGACTGGGACTCGAACCCGGGACGTCTGCACTGGCAGTCACACGTACTATCCGCTAGACCACACTAACATACCCTACATTGTTTATTAATTACACAAAAGAATGAAGAACCTCACATGTTCTCAAAAACTGATACAAAGTAACAAGTTGCAGATAACTAAGTGGTCATTGGTATCAACTGCCGCACCCGATTCAGGTCCTGCGAGCCTACAGCAACGCATTATGTATTTGGGCAGGCGATCTAATTTCTTGGCCTATTTTTCGTGATTTTAATGGTAGTGATATGTCTGTTGCATCCATCATTCACTGTTTAAGTCACTTTGCCAATATTCTGTCCAAATTTCAATAAATTACACCGTCCAAAATATAGTTCACTGTCTTGGTTGGTAGAGCGTAATAAAACTAAATATAATGCTTAGACATGTTTAAACTGGCCCAACCTACCAAAACGTTCATTACACTTGAACTTCCAGAGTCTTTACACCACCTTGAAATTATGGCATATCGTCAAAAGTGTTGCGATGACATACTACTGCCAAATGTAAACATTCCTTTTAGTCAACAGCGTTATTGGGTTGCAGAGATGCCGTTAGTCAAAGACACTGATGGCCCAGTGATGACTTTAGCACAAGATTCCTACTTTGGTCTAAGCAGTGGCAGTCGTGTGGTTCTGTAAAGCCCGGTCCAAATGAACCAACATTTTGGGCCAGCATTTGTTGGGCGGCCAATGTTGGCTCGACTTTTGACGGTCCTCAAAATTTTGAGCCAACAACGAGGTGCTGGCTCAGAATGTTGGGTCATTTGGCCGGCCATGCGCAACATCATCCAACAATGTTAAAAAATGCTGGCCCAAAATGTTGGCTCATTTGGCCAGGGCTTAAGAAGCTTATGGTTCAATGGCTATGATTCCTTGCATAGTTGCTGATCAAACTGCTGTTTCACCATTCTACAACAATGGTGACATGTTTGAGTTTTGTGTTTCTTCAGTATCACCATCTACCATTTCTCCATCAAAAGTTAAGTCGTTGCCTGCAAAAGACAGCAACTCAACCTTGAAAAGCAATGGCAGGTGAGCAGGAATTAAAGTTTCTGTTACTGAATTGTGAATTGCAAGAGAATGATCGATACTTTATTGAATGCTGTATGCCGCGATTGTTTCTGTTAGGTGATACTAGTTTTGAACTCATCCAGAACCTTTTTGACTATTTAGAAAGTTGGCCATGAATACAACCGGAGATTGTCGTTTTGCCTTTGTGATAGATTGTATTGAGTGATGTCTGATTATGGTTTCTTTTTCAGCTCAAATAAGACTTCGCCTGTTGACAGTAACCAGAAGCTGGCAAAAAGGAAACCGGAATCTTATCGTTCACCTGTTGAAGATGGCCAAGGACCCAAATCAAATTCTGAAAGTGACAGCGACTCAGGTTCTTCGCAGTCAGCCGCATCCAGTCCTGGAGCCAGAGACCGCGATGCTCCTTCACACCGTGCTCTGCCTAATCGCGAGAAGCATCGTACATCCTCTTATTCAGATTCCGACTCTGAGCCTACTGACGCAAAGAACCAAGAACGTGTACCAAAACAATATAGAAAACGAACTGACACTACGAAACATCATCGGTCTCACTACCGTGATACGTCAAGAAATGGACATAGTAACTCTAAGCGAGAGCTGAACGATCGAAGTCGCTCGCCCCGCCGGCGGGAACGCTCTCGGAGTAGATCGCGCAGCCGTGATCGCAAGGCAAGAAAGCGCGAGTACCAGTCAACGGATTACCATCGGAAATCAAGCAAGCATCGTGGTTATGACTACGAGAATGAAAGTCGATCTCATTCATCAAACTATAACAAATATGATCGCAAAGGGAAGAGATAATTTATATTGTACTGCAGTGTACCTCATGCATTGCCTTCAAGATTAGGCTACGATCACAGAGGATTCTCTGTTTTGCTGTCTGTTGCTGGTCAATTTGTGTGTCAAGTCAAGGCATAATACATTGCCCTTATTTTTGAAAATTGCGAGTAATAACATAACGGCTGTTGACATGAATGTGATGTTGCACTCCAGGGTAACTATTTTGGCATTTGATACGTAATGCCGTTTTGTTGCTGTCCATTTATTACGGTGGTGCGACATTGAATTATAGGGGTGGATTTCATCTGTGTACAATGTTATGTTGTAATTTTATGGTTATTTTGATAAAACAGTTGAATTGGTTATGATTTGGTGCTTTCTCTTGCATTTTGATTCCACATGGTATATTCTGACACTACGAAACATCATCGGTCTCACTACCGAGATACGTCAAGAAATGGACATAATTATACAGTGAAACCTGTCTATAACGGTCAGCTTTGGGACATGTGGAAAATGACCTTTCTGTCCAGGTTGATTTCTATAGAAAGTGTCATTTTGGGGTTATGAAGAGTGGCCTTTATAAACAGGTGGCTGCCCTATAGAGGTGGCTGCTAATACAGGTTTGACTGTATGTATATTTTCTGTTGAGGAGAGACCAAGAAATGTGAGGGACGTTAGCGTGTGTGCAGACCCTACAGCGGTTTATCAGCAGGACTATTTATGTGGACGTTCTATAGTTGCTCGCAATCTGATTGACCACTTAGAGGTTTGATTTGGAAATCCAAACAAAACACTCAAAAACCTAAAAGCACTTGAACGACATGTGTTTTGATGCAAACATGCCTGGTCTTATGGTAAACTTCAACACAAGTATTTTACCAATAAACAATTGTAGGTTTTGCTACGTGGAAGTCTCCACCTGTTTCCCAATGGGTACTTTCACTTTGTGACAGCTGTCAATACTGGGTGTACTTGATCCTTGATCGTCATACAATTGCTAATTAAACTCTACCTTGATATGTAAACATCAATTATTAAGAGACAAAGAATACAACCGCAGAAGCTAGTCAGTAGCACTAGGGATACCGGTACTTGTAAAATGTATTATGAAATTCCATGGCAGATGGCACAATATCTCGCATCAGGTTCCCCCTGCAGGAATGATGTCTGGTGATCTATGTGCAAGCAACTGTCAACAATTTTAAATTGGACAAATGAGGGAGGCTTCCTCGTTGGCATTCTCAATGTTACAGCATTGGATATCATCTACACATTAGCCCGCATAACGGTGATGATTAGATTAGCTTATCTTCGGCTATTGCGCGATGGTCTCGTCTTTCCCAGCGTACTTCTTCTTGCCATGAGTAAACGGCAAATACCTATACTTGATCATGTGCTGCAAACAGACAAACCAACAACACATAGAGTGAATACCTCAATACCGTAGTGAATGCCGCTTAAATACAAACATTTATAAATTGCTATTTAGTAATGAGGTACAGTGAAACCTGTCTATAACCGTCACCTTTGGGACCCGAGTACAATGACCTTTACAGACAGGGGGCCTTTCTGTCCAGGTTTTATTTCTATAGAAAGTGTCATTTTGGGGTTATGAAGAGTGGCCTTTATACACAGGTGGTTGCTCGATAGAGGTGGCCGCTAAAAAGTTGATTCGCAAGATAAAATCACAGCAGCTAAAAAGTTGATAAAAGTTGATTTGCAGCTATTTGATTTCTTCTCTGCAGTGATTCAAGATCATTCAAGCATCTCACACAGGTTGTCTTTCCTCAGCTAATTCGTAGAGTTAACTGCTTATCGTTTAACGTGCTCATAAACCCAGAAACTTTTATTCCAGATATCAGGTCAATCGACGTTGAAAGTTACGAATCTGATTGAATTATTTATTTTTACATCTTATATTTTTTATCATTTTTTGGAAATCAGATCTCCTGGGATGATAAGGTCTGGGTCTAGGACCGTAGGACGTAAGGCGCCTTGTCTACAAAAATGACACCCGTGTGTAATTGGAGGTGCACTTGACATCATAGAAGCACATAAATTACAGAATTATTTTTGTGTGACCAGCTAGGATGTTGCATGCGCTGTCATCTTCATACCTTGATCTGTTTCTTCATTGTCACAACGAACAGAATGATGAAATACATGACTAGAATTGGCCAAAAGACAGGGATATTGAACATGTCGAAAAACGTGCAACACGTCGCAATGACGATTGCCTTACAGGCAGAATACCTAAAACGATCAAGAAAACGCCATCACTAAATGAGATCACAGCGAAAACGCAGACGCAAAGATATTTCATATAACCCAAGTAGAGCTTAGCCTGCGTTCAGCCAGACTTGGACATCTAATTAACAGCATAAAGCCCTAGCCACAAGCGAGGCGACCAGAGAGAGCAACAGCATCTGACGATGACTAAAACACTCTCAAACAATTGCGACTACCGAGGAAGGCAGGGACAATAGATTAACAATGCAATGGAGCAAGGTCTAAGATGAGTGGACAGTTAGTGACCTTGCGCAACGCACACGACGGCATTGATCAATCAGATGTTTAATCATTGGGCTTATCATCCTAAAACTATATGCGCACAGGATCGAAAACGATGGGTGACGTTAGTACACAGCGGAATGTGAAGGAAACAATATTTACAAAACCATGGCTAGGAACACATAGATCAAGGCAGATGTGACAATCGCAGGATGATTAATGTACACAGAATGAACAAAGTCACATACCAGAATTTAAACTCTGGCAGCTTTCTAATGAACGGCTTGAACTCCTCATCAGATTTCGTAGGAAGAGCTGGCCCATCGTCACCATCATCATAAAGTTCTGCATGGAGACAAATGACAGACATCTAACTCAACATGTGAAACAACAGCAAGGCATTCCAACCTTACAACAAATAGAACAAGCTAGCAATGTTGTTTGGGACATTCAGTACAGCAAGACTATGCAAAGAACAAAAACATTACGGCAGTCATCAAGCAATCAATTATCTAACCATCACTCAATTTAGATCTAAGTAAGTATGTATGTATGTATGTATGTATGTATTTGTACAATTCTGAAAAACGGCACGAACAACCACATTACAAACAGAACGATTAAATGATGGTATACAATGACAGATAAGAAATTTATAACAGTAAGCAAATGCTACAAATTTCAAAAGATTTTCATTACAGAGGTTATGTTGGAACTCTTTAACGCTTTGAGAATGACGAGTAGAAAGGGACAGTGAATTATAAGCATTTATTGCGCGAAGGGCAAAAGAAGATCGGTGGCGCTCTGTCCGACAGGTGGGAAATTCTGATCGACCGTGTGGCGTGAACGAAAAGATCATGCTACTGTCTAGGTCAACAAACTTGTTGATGATTTTAAAATATATTGCTAGGTCGAAATAAAGGCATCTTTCTTCCAGACTGCAGTAGTGCCAGGTTCTCCTTAACAATTGTGAATACTGTAGCGGAAACTGTTATTAAGAACAAGCGACATGTTTGTTTTTCAATTCAGATATCATTATCATATCATCAGAAATCAACCAATTGCCACTTCAATACCAAATAAACAGGATTCGGCTGCATCAACATGGCAATTATGGTATCACTACTTAGGGGCATTATCGCACGGTCTGTAATATTTACAAGAGGCTTCATAAACTGCATCATCTTTGGTACGTCTAGAAGATACGTACGTACGTCTATCTACAACATAAACGTAAATAACTGCATACACACACTGCTTGCTTACCATCCGAATACACGGCAGGATCGATTCTGGGCGTTAGAAATCCAATAAATAAATTCAATAGATAAATACCAAGTGCATACGTGATGATGTACCATCCCTGCAAGGAAAATTACAACAAAATAAAAAAATACGAGAATAGAATCTGAAGTCGATCACCGCAGTGATCCGTTTTATATAGATAAATGTAATTTAGGGTACGTTGAAACCATGTACCATAACTCGTAGTGATGTACCTCATACACCTCGTAGTGATGTAGCAAGGGTCAAGGCTAGCCTCGCTTCCACACAGCACCATTTTGCTCTGCAAGGGCTCATTGTGCACCAGTGCCTTTCGATCAGCCTCTGAATCATGCTTATGATTAAGATTGCTTAGAACGATGAAGTAATCCTTCATTCTTGCTATAGCCTGCTCTGCTAGTCAGTTTTCTCACAAAAATTGCACAATTGCCAACACATAAGCGCATGATGCCTCACAGCACTAGCAATAGTCAGGATGACTTCCCAACCGGCCTCCCTCCAAAGAACTCAGTGAGTTACCTTAGGAATTCTACTGACTTAGTAATGTGACTGGTGCTTGGTTATGGTGACAGGTTTGCTATCTAAACTGCTACCCTCTGCAAGTAAGTAACTCCCGCCAAACCAAGCACCAATGCCAACTAACTTATCAATGGTGACAACTTTAACTGCTAATAAAAAGAAATACTGAACAAGCGAAGGCAGCTACTCCTTTTGAGCTAAAGCATACCGAAATAAGATGCAAGTATTATCGTAATCTAGTGACCTATTTGTAACATTCTTGTCTCGTCAACTGCTTTCCAAAGAAATATAAAACATCATCTGGGTAAAAATATACTCTCATCGAAGCAGGCTGGATGCTATGAAACAATTAAAGTGTAAAAACATTTAAATTGCAGCATATGATTCTCCTATGACATCCGAATATGTCACACAAATGTCTGTCTATATCATATGAAATTTCACTAAATCAGTTCCACAAGAGACAGTGGATGATGGTCATACCTGGAGAAAATAGACCCTGATCATATAAGCAGCACATAGGACAACTGTAAATATCCATCGTGGAACGTTATGCGGAACAGTTCTATCCAACAAACTCTGGTACCTCTGCAAAGCAAATAGGACAGGATGTGAACTCCAGGAGAACATAATTCAACAACGTAACATACAGGCAGAAGAAGTAGTCATCTTTCATTTTGCATGGCAGCATAGCATCAATTGCTAAGAGCATTATCAGACATAATTATATTGGTAGACGATCGATAGATTATAAATTTAAACTATAGTATAATCATGTGAAGATAGGCCTACGGTTAAAAACTAAGTACTGATAGATTTACAAATTTGTCAACGTGACGTTGTCGTCATGTCGGATGATCGGTACCAGCCGCCTTGACATCATGCAGGAAACTTCTCTAACTAGGCCGATGTTCAGTGTAGCGTAGAATCAAGTGCAGTGAAGATAGTGGCGGTGATAATCATTGTGCATAGTATCAATCCAGCGCGTGAGCAGTCTGCCTTATGGCCGTTTGCCGTTAACCATACCAACCAATATCTCGTGATAGAGACTGGGTCACTGGGATGTCTACAAGTATTACGAAAGTACTTGAGTTTTGACTTCTGAATAATAATGATGTAAATTTGGACTTCGATCAGCCAACAATGATAAATTTGCTTGCATATCATTTAACTCGACTACAGTCAAACCTGTATTAGCGGTCACCTTTATGTAGCAGCCACCTGTGTATAAAGGCCACTCTTCATAACTCCAAAATGACACTTTATGTAGAAATCAACCTGTACAGAAAGGCCACCTGTCTACAAAGGTCATTTTCTTAGGTATGAAAGGTGACCATTATAGACAGGTTTTACTGTCACGGTATCTAGACGTAATCTTCACTATATACACAAACTGGCCTTACCTGTCCAAACGATGCAAACATTCTACCGATCAACGACGGCTGGGCAACAGCCGTAGCCACCACGGGATCATCCATCGCTAAGTCACTGCTTGATCTTCAAGCACACAGAAACAAGTCTAAAGGGAAACACAAAGTAGCACACGCACATTACACAGAATCTAACTCACAAGCATGCAAGAATGTGCAACGGAAAATGTCCGACAGGCCGGATTTCTAGAGTAGAACCAAATTATTTGTTTTAAATGACACCATGACCTATACAAAAATGCTGTTCTAAATTGCATTAAATGGGCTAAAACTGCATATTCAAGGGGGGAATTGTGGGTCAGCTGATAAAAAGATGGCTTATAATTTGTAACTTAACTCTTGTCCTGTTTATAAAACTAGTTAAATCAAGACCTGAAGTCGCTTTATCGATTGCTGATTGGTTGATTGCTAAGGACTAACTATGTGATTGGTTATATGCTACTACTTTTGACTTGTTTCGAAAACGTGTATACACGTCAATAGCAGGACAAGGGTTAAGGGATTGGGGCTATCCAAAAAGGTGACCTTTGAAAAGTGCACTCATACTCGGAGGTTTTCTCGAAGAAACAAGTTTGGCAGTCATGCAAGAAAAAGACTCTTAACTTTCCAGGGCAACATTCTGTTTATTTATCGTTCACCGTCATAGCAATAGACCTACATATCTGTTTATAAAAAACAAGCAAGAAGCAAAAACAATTTCCACAGTATATTTTCATTCAATGTAGAAGAAAGGTAAACAAATAATAATAAACAAATCCTCGTAGAACTGTCATCTCTACAAAGGAAAACTTATTTGCTTGTCTTGCCTCACGTTTTCTTTGATTTTAGTTTGTAAAATTAAACCAATAATCTGATATATTGCCAATTAATAGCTTTTTACTTCAGTTTGTGAAAGGGCTCAGGCGGTAGATTACAATAAAGAAATATATTTGAATAATTAATTTTGATATGCTTACCGTAAAATGCCAAATATAAGATACAATCGGCCGTACTTTGTTAAGCGATATTTATAAACAAGACCATTGATTGCGTAAAGTCATGCTTCAAAACATTCTTTCGCCATAATTCATGTGTCGATATTTTTCACAATTTTAACTTTTTTTTATTTTTCATATTTTTTCAATATTTTTCAATGTCGATATTTTTCAAGGTAGACCAACGCTAACAAAGATTGCTGTATAAAGTCCGGAATAAGATTTATAAACATTCAATCACATGTTATGGTTGGCCAGCACAGACTAAAGTGAGTTAGAGATGGAATCAAAATGGCCAAAACATCAGAACAGGAAATGATGTTTTCAGGAGCTTATCAGAACTTGAATAGAAGTACAATTTTCTTCTGTGAGAGGGTATTTAGCACTTAAATAGGCCTACACCGACATAAACATGGTGAATTGGATAGGCCTAGGCCTACAGTTTGGTAGGCCAACTGGCCAATGACGTACAATAGTAGCCGCATGTTTGCCTTCAAGGCAAAAGTGCATCCAAAAAAAGATATCCCATGATTTATTATGCCGAAGGTGGAACTAACAAACACTCGTGCTTTTGTTAATTTATTTACTCGATAGGCTACTGAGTTTCCATGACAAAGTTTGGACGGTCTACAAACTATGCGGCAAAACTTTTCAAAGGTTGAGACGTAGGTCTACTACTCAAAGACATTGTTTCTTGGAGTGCTGGCCTTACTACAGGAATATCTCTCAACTACAGCTAAAGCATACGCTTCAAATTTAAAGTTTGCTGCGATTTGGAGCTGGGACAGCTTGGCTTATAAACAATTTCGTCAGAAACGGTCCCATCCTCTGCTTTTCTGCTGAGAAAAAACTGCTATAGTTGTACACGACAAGCTTGCTCTATGCGACCAAAAGTAAGGCAAAGATATACACAACTTACCACGTGAGAGCTCCAATTACGTTTCAGAAGACTGTACTCAAAACTCCGGTAATACAAGCCAGAAATTTAGGCGAGATAGCAGACTTCAACTTTTAGGTCAATCGTCCGCCATGTTCGCAAGTTGCAACACCGAGCATGACCACCAACCAATCATCATCAAGCATTCTATGGAAATCGCTATTTTTATCCTGCACGTAATAAGCCACGTCGCACAGACGACAAGAAGTAGCAGCTATTGTGAAGAGAACAACAATTTCAAATTGTAACAATCTTTGCGCACAATGCCCCAAAACTCAATGCAGCAAAAAAAGAAAATGTAAGAAAACATTAAATTACAATTTTGCAATCTAAAAGCTATAAAAAATACCAAAAAATTAGAATCTGACAATCAACAGATCTCTAACAAATAAAAAACATTTAAAAATTTCCCAAGTTGATTAGCATAATTACATATTATTTATTTATCGATTTATTAATTTATTTTGTTTATTTATTATATATTTTAATTGTAAGATTTATTTTATTGATATAGCTTTTAGATTGCCTTATTAATCTAGTACGTATATTTATCATTATGGGAGCTAATGATACGTGTTAAATTTTATGGGATTTTGTGGAAAATATTTCAGACCTTGATCTTAGTCAAGAAACAAGCAACGATTTAGTAATTCAGCTAGTCAATTTTCATGACAATTCAGATAGTTATTCGAAGACTCAAGACTGTGCTGCTAAAGGGTTTTTCTAAGCAAATAACAATTCAGTATTTGTTTCAAATGAAAAATAATATAATTATAACCTTACATAGTCCTATACATAACAAATTTACTTCAAAATTATTGGAAACTTTAAGATAATCTTAGTAATTTAGATAATTTGTTTTGTCTGCGTCCCCATCAATGCATTTGTGAAGAACACGTGGACAACCGAAGCACACACGGTCTTTCCTGTAGAAGAGCAGCCGACCGATGGTCAAGACACGCAGCAGTGAATAAAATCATCTGCCGAGCCTTTGCCTCTACAAGAATTCCTGCTTTTCTAGAACCACCAGGTCTTTCCAGAGATGCCGGATAGAGGACGAGATTTTTAACTTTATTAGCTAGCAGAATTTTAGGCTATTTTAATTGTAAACTAGGTAAATTGTATGCTAAATGAATTAGCGAGAATATTAGAATAAAGAAGCTCAAACAATTCCGTGTGACACTAAGCGACAACAGAATCATGAGCATGTTCAAATCTTCTTAAAAAACATACACATATTTCTATAATAATTATACCATGTATTAGTATAATACCGCCATCGTTTACGTTAAGATTTTGGATGATAAATGGGATCTGCAGTCGTGTGTGGATTTAAATGTTTCTCTGCTATACAGCTCTCTTTTCGAGGTAGAAGTATAAAAAGATCATTTGACAATCCAGTAAGTTCCTTCCCAATTCGTTTGGTATACAAGCAATAAGTTGACCTCTGCCATATGGAATGAAATCAGGGATTGTTTTGTTTGAAATGCAATCGACAATACTCTTATCAAAGTCAATTTCATGGACTGTTCTCAGCTGCTAAGATTGTAGATTTCAGCTCAAATCTATCTACATGTCAGAAAACAATAGTATTGTTGTCAGGTAATTATGCATGAAGAGCTCAGGAGTCTGGAACTAAGTGTGTTCCTTCCCCAACCATTATTCGGAATTCGGTGCACCTTGTTGCAAGAGCAAGCATTGAGTTTTGTTGACTCCTCGTCTGTTCTCTTATGTCACTGGCGACCGTCTCGTTTCTTATTCAATTACAAGTAATAAGAAATGCACTATAGGGTTGCACTCTGTCAATTCCACCGTCCAAACTAATTTAAATTCGATATTTTTTCATTTGGATTCTCCGGACGTGTCCTCTATATTCACGCGATTAGAATCCATTCTTTAAATGGGATCTTCTTTCTGGTTCTGTTGCATGACACGTTGATCGATTTGCACATCCCAGAACGTGCAGCTACGAAATGACTGACCAGTTTCCCCATTGTATAACAGTGAAAACGATTTTTGAGAAGACACAGGAAAAATTGGAGATTTCTTTTTTTTCTTCTCGAAAATTTCGATCACGATCTCTGTAGAAAACAAGAAAAAAATAACATCAATAAACTAAACTAAAGATAAACTGGATAATGTGTACTTGTTACAATTTTATAAATGTTTTAAATTATGGCTACATAAGCGAAACTTACTTTCCTCTCTTTGCTTGCCACATTTGATGGCGAATAAATCAAATCATGTTAAATCAAAATATCAAATATCTTCCTCTATAAAAGTGCAGTAAACAGTGGCAAGGGAAATAGCCAGAACAAAATTTCATATTCAATACTTGTTCTTTACACTCTACTGAATATCAGCAGCCCGTATCTCCAAGAAGCATCCTTTTAAATACAGTCAAACCTGTATTAGCGGCCACCTCTTTACAGCAGCCACCTGTGTATAAAGGCCACTCTTCATAACCCCAAAATGACACTTTCTATAGATATTAAACTGGACAGAAAGGCCACCTGCCTATAAAGGTCATTTTCCTCAGGTCCCAAAGGTGACCGTTACACACAGGTTTCACTGTATAATTCAAATTATTCCTATAATGTTTCCCCTCTATATATCGTTTATTGTTGATATTAGTAATCTTGAATTTGTTGCATCATGTATCTGCTCTGTGGAAAAAAGATTTTGTAAGCTTATCGGATTACAGAATAAATTATAATAATGAAGATGAGTATTGCGAAGTGGGACAGCCTCTTTGAGCATATTGTTCAAGCTCAAACACAAAGACAAATTATAAAAGAAATGAACAAATGTCATTTTTGATTGTTCTCGTATATAACTATATTGGATTTTTGCTCCACATTTATCTTTTATTATGGAATGTAATTCCATGTAGATTAAGAGCTCCCACGACCTTGTACAACCTTCTGGGAACTTTGATTGTAATAAACTAAATAAAGACACAAGCATACATACATACACTGTGTACAATACGAATCTTGGTGTATATGATATGTAGGAGTAATGATACGGAGTTCAGTCTAGTCAAAGATGCTCCACAGGAAGACCTCAATTCAATATTAATTTAAACGACGGCATGGTTCCTAGAGAAAATAGAACTTTCAACTGAACTAGGCCACGAGGGTTTGGAATTAAAAATAGAGCTGATGACATCAAGGCATGAATTAGCCTGCGTGCAAACCCTACAATTTGTTTGTTCGGAAACAGTAGAATGCTAACCCTAACACTGTATTGTTTTGGCTATGGGGCTCAAATGACGAAAAGATCAACTTGCTGTGTCTGGATGTAATGGATCAATCTCTGTGGATGTGCCTAAAGGTCACTTACCAATTGTCTCCATGACAACGCCAGGAAGTAGGTCACGCAATGTACTGCAATTCGTATGAAGAGATGGGTTGACATTTACTTCAATTAGCCATACCTATGTCATAAGAAGTCAAGACGATGTCAAGAAATATATTAAACTAGAATTTCGCATTCAGTTCCTTTAGGGATTTTTAATCCAGGATGAAGTTTAGAATATCAAATATGTCAAAAAATGTCAATCAAATCCTGTTAAATCGATACCCCATAACCCCCAAATGACACTTTCTATAGAAGTCAACCTGGACAGAAAGGCCACCTGTTTATAAAGGTCATTTTTCAGGACCCAAAGGTGACCATAATAGACAGGTTTCACTGAATATAAAAGCCCCCATTTTGGTAAACCGAATACCTGCCTGATTTAAAAGTTTCTACGAGAACGACCAAAAAAGAAAAACATCGTATAATACAGTGAAACCTGTCTATAACGGTCAAATGTGGGACCTGAGAAAAATGACCTTTATAGACAGGTGGCCTTTCCTTCCAAGTTGATTTCTATAGGAAGTGTCAGTTTGGGGCTATGAAGAGTGGCCTTACAAATATGAGAATTAAACAATGGAAAAACTGCTTGTTTACCTTCATATCTTCATCAATCATAAAGTCGAAACCAAACAAATCAAAGTATCCATTCTTGCGCTCGAGTTTCTTTTCCACGGCCTTGAAACACGTTAACATGATTTCCTTCATACGATCCTTAGAATTAACAGAAAAGGGTTACACGACTCAAAATGCATCGCATTGTAGTGTAAACGCAAGTACCAAGATAACTGACTAGACACAGTGTATGATATATATATATATATTTAATTTATTTCAAGCTTGTCTGACTTGCATTGCTCACCCAACTAAATTATCTAAATCGTATCACAGTACATTAAAACCTGTATATGATGGTCACCTTTGAGACCTAAGGAAAATGACCTTATCAACAGGTGGCCTTCCTGTCCAGGTAAATTTCTATAGAAAGTGTGATTTTGGTGTTACGAAGAGTGACTTTTATATACAGGTGAATGCTCTATAGAGGTGACCACTAATACGACGATCATTATGTCCCAAAGGTGACCATTATAGACAGGTTTCGCTGTACAATGATGATATTAGAATACAGTTATATACTTGTATTAGATTAGCTTGCCTGTGCAGAGAGGGAGCACTGTTGTTTGACAATGATTATAAAGGTAAAAATTGCAGTCAGCAGTTTTGATAACCGTAAGAATAGGCCTGTTTCTGTTGGAGAGTGAATGTTTACACTGACACTCATGGCACAAATTTTTAGTTGATCTATTGAGAATTTATCACGGTTAAGTTTTAATTATTCGTGAATAATTCATAGTGGAATTCATTTAAGCTGTTATTATATTCGTTGTAACTTACTATGCATTTGGTTTGGTAGGCGATTATCTAATCATTAGAGACATCAAGCGCGATTAATGCGACATTCACCTTGCACGTCAGAATGGTCTCTGATGAGTTCCCTAGGGACAGGGACAAAACGTTTGTCAGACCGGTCCCTCTTTATTTACTTTATTGTTTGAATGATTTGCAGCTTGTTACTGGCAGGATTCAAACTTAGTTTTATTTGTCAACATGTTTGATTCAATTTGTCAAATAAGCTACAAGCAGTGGCA
>OFHS01003563.1:5101-16531 GCA_900245855.1 Calvadosia cruxmelitensis | reverse complement strand
CGAGGAAGTAAACAGATAATACACAAGTGAAGGGTCCACTTTTGCAGGAGTAGGAATTGACGTCGGTTTGTTCATCTGCTTCATACACATTTCATTCCGATTTTTCACAACGGAGCGTGTTTCTTTTTAATTCTCATTGCATATCCACCAAGTGTAAGCCAGTCATTTGCTCTGAAACAACTATCAGTTCTGAGAATCATGATTGTTGTGAAAGCAGAGCCAGACTTCATTCTCTCTTTCCATCTCCGTTGAACACACCGCAAAGAACACGTGCGTTCTCCGCTTCAAGAACAGCCACAGATGAATTTGCCAAGATAATGGTGTGACCTTTACACCTAGAACAATAGCTGGTTCGAATGACGAATACGTGTTGAATTTCAAAAGCCGCAAAGCAAACGTAAACAAACAGCTGTGTGATGGCTTGCCTTTCCTCAAGACTGACTAGAGTAACCTTTCCAATTCTCGCGAAAAAAAAGCAGGACTACTTTCCAAAATGTTTGTTCTAGGACCNCTGAAACAATTAGTTTGCGATTCACCAAACAATCTGTTTTCCCCTCTTGCGGCCCGCGGACAACAATGGCGCCTTTGTTTATCTATGTAAACAAAGAATTCGTAGAATTTCGATTAGTTTTTTCAACGCCCGGGCGTGGATCTCTCGACATCCAGTAATCTACCAATGAGGCGCCTTCCAGCTCTGGATTAAATTTTGACAGACATTCCAGCAGCTCTCTGTAATTGCCTCGGTTGCTGCTGGTAGATGACTTGTCGCTTCTTCTTAAAGGTAGCTCCTGCTTTGACAGATAGAGTACAGCCTGCATCAGTGTTTTTAAGAGCTCCCTGTTGTTAATCACTTCAGCAGTGTGTCACTCCACTTCTCATCGACGGGCGCTGGAGAAAAGAATGTCAACTCTCTCCGTCGTATCAAACGTTCTCCACATTTTGCAAGATTCAAGATGGGCCATTTACTTCTCGTGCTTTTTGCCATCACTTACAAGAGATTGCATGTTCTTGTATCCTGCTTGCGTCCATATTCTTGAACTACCATGCTTGAACAACAAACATGGCCAGCAAAACAAGCTATTTTTCTCTGGCTACCGCATAGCCAGTCTTTTTTCAGATACCATGATAACTGGAACTTTCTCTTATTCGTGTGCAAAGTTCTTGATAAATCTGGCATATGCCTCTGGCCCACAATTATCTTTTTCTCGTTTTATTTCTTGACAAGAATGATTTCTCCGTAAGGTCAAATACGAGGTCATCTGACAATGTGACTGCCGTCGCACTTGCAATATCTGAAACTCCAGAAAGTTCACTCATTGTATATCACATGTTTCGAAGAACGGTTAACTGCATTTATATTATTTTTGGTCAGTTATTTTGAGAATTTTCCTCCCAGAAAGACTGATTTGTTTACGGTTTGAGCGCCAACAAGTCCCCATAGCAGCAATTCTATTCTGGGGTGTAAGTGTGGTATGCCGGGATGATGTCAACGTTACACAGAGAAGACAAACCAAAATCCTGCTTTTTGCGTCTCATGAGAATAGCAAGATTTCAGGATTGAATTGAAAGGAGGAAGGGAGGCAACATTCCACTGGCGACCAATCACAGCACGATCATGTGACCTCCATGCCTGCTCGACGCAGAGGAGCAGGACGGATATGTCCTCGCTGTCAGCAACAAAGAAAAGGCAATCAAACCCATCCTATTGAGATGGTAGCTAGGCAACATTAACAATAGCCTGATCGCCTGACTGGTAAGGCAAGAACACATGCGAGAGGCGGTCAAAGCTTCTTTTGCGCATCCTTCCAAGTTGCCTAACGAAACAAAACAATTCTGCCGTGTTCTGCTAAACAACAGCAAAGTACAATCACTTGCGCTTCTGTCATTCATTGATTTAACATAATATTTGTAACCCAACTATGTTTCATTAACAATCAGATGAATATTATAAATATAGGCTTAAAATGCGTGTTTCAAAAAGTAACTTTTTCAAATCATTTTCCTGCTGGGCAAGAAAGCAGGATGCCCTGCTATGCCACTGCAGTTTGGCCTTACCAGGTTCTATAACATTGTAGACTAAATTTGTTCTCAAGACAAGTTGCAGCTAAAACAGCAAGTGAAGCTATTTCCATTAGCTCTGCCACAAATGTTTCCACCCTTTTCCACTGGAAGCAAGTTTGACTGATGCACTGTGACACCAAATTGACAAGTCATGGTCTCTTTGCGACATTTGGAAACAAATGCCCAATGAAATGAGTTATTTCCTTTAGCCTGTAGAATTTGATTTAAGATGACCTATTCCTACTGACTGCTTTTACGTTTCAATTGCAAAAGAAATACGAAATTGAATATGCGAATTGATTATACGAAATTTTGAATTGATCAAAATCATATCTTCCGATACCTCCTTAAACAGCACGCATTCTGTACAAGATTGACTTCACAAGAATTCATCAATAAGAAAGAAACGATTAACAAGCAATTTTATCAATGTTATTTCATTGAATGCTCAATGCCTTACTCCTGAACGCTTTTGCGAAATACAAACCTATGCTATCGAGAATAAAGTTGATGTTATACTACTACAAGAAACATGGCTTCAACTGGAATCTATTGGTATTACTATGCAAGGATACAATATGGTAAGAAACGATCGAGACGGAAAACACGGCGGAACTGCAATTTATTATAGAAATTATTTGAATGTCAGTACTGTATCATCGCTGACGAAACCGGCAAAGGGCATAGAATATGAACAAATGGTGATCAAAGTAACGGATGGAAACAAAAAGCTGTTCTTTTTTGTAAATTGTTACAATCCACGTAAAGACTTATATTCCCAAGCAATAACAGGACTAAGGAATGCTGTTCAGTATTTTACGGAACGACAATATGAGTACATCATCACTGGAGACTTCAACATTGATGATTTCAAAGATGCATCACAGAAAGCCTATTTACTTGAACTTGTTACGGAATTCAACATGAATATCCAAAACATCTATGAAGCTACACGCGTAACTGAGAATTCTGAGACGTTGATTGATTACGTCATAACCTCTTCAGGATTACTGCCATCGATTACCAACATTTGCGTCAATGACATATGCAGTTCAGATCACCTTGGATACGTGTTCAGCATAACGTGGCCTGATACTGAAAAACCACCAGTTGAGCTGAAGTCAATTCGCTCTTACAAGCATTTTGATAAAGTTACATTTTGTGAAGATATAATGATGTCCAATAAGATGAATCTCGAAAATTTGATTGCAGAAGACAATGTAGAGGCCGCAACCATTGAGTTACAGAACATTATTATTAGATCTCTTGAAAAACATACACCTAAAAAACAATCAAATGTTATCCAAATTATGCCCCCTGGATCACCCCTGAGCTAAGGCAAGAATTAAAGCAGCGTAACTTCCATCGCATCAAAGCCATTAAGACCAAGAAAACGAAAGATTGGCAACAGTATCACACCATGAGAAACCAAGTCAATTACAAAATCAAAAAGGCAAAGATAGAATATAATAAACAAAAGTTCCTTGACTGCAATGATGATATACAAGAATCCTGGAAGCTAATAAAACAGCTTACTAAGAAACCAAGTTCCAAATGTACAGCAAAGTCAAAGGAAGAACTTGATGTAATAAATATATTCTTCAGCAACGTCGGCCCAGACATCCATAACAAGGTCTCTACTACTCCAAAGTACAACCAAATTCAGCGCTACGAAGATTCTTTTTATTTCCAAGACGCGACAGAAATGGATGTTATAACTGCTGTCTCCATGCTCCCAAGTTGGAAAGCGCCAGCACTAGACGGTATAAATGGTTACGTATTAAAGTCTGCTCTTCCTGCCATGATATCATACCTTACGATCATAGTCAACATGTCCCTACCCCTAGCCATATTTCCATCAGTTTTCAAAGTTGCAGTTGTATCTCCTGTACCAAAGATTCCCGGAGCCATAGAACCAAGCCACTATCGCCCATTAGCTCTTTTGTCACTACTGTCAAAGGTTCTGGAGCGTATTGCCTATCAACAAGTTTATCAAGTTATTTCTGAGAGACTGTCAAAGACTCAGCACGGTTTAGACTCGGACATCATCATCATCATCATCGTCTTTATTTAGGGAGGCTATCCTGATAAGCTTTCGCTTGTCTCCCTCAGGGCCCTCCAAGATCGGACATTCTACTGTTACAGCGCTATTGAACATTACGGAGAAAATATACAAAGATATGGACCTTTACGAATTATCTATATTAGTTTTACTTGACCTATCTAAGGCCTTCGACAGTCTACTACATACTATTTTATTACACAAACTCAAGTTGATTGGAATAAGCCGCAAAGCACTTACCTGGTTCAATTCATACCTGACAAATCGCAAACAAATTGTTAAAGTGAACAATATCGAATCTGACCAAGTCGACCTCACCTGTGGTGTACCTCAAGGCTCTATCATTGGACCCCTACTGTTTCTAGTATATGTCAATGACCTACTGTCGGTTATAAAGCATGGCGAGACAGGCCAGTTCGCGGACGACACTCAATTACTGTATTCTTACAATCCTAAACCATTCGGAGCTACTACGAGGATAGAGCAAATAATCAACAATGACCTAGCGAATGTGTTGTCATGGTGCAACTCCCACTATGAACTGATACCATGTGAAATCCATGTGAAAATCATGTGAAAAACCATGTGAAAAGTGCCCTTTTCACATGGTTTTTCACACTGTTTTCTAATTCACAAGTTTTTCACATGGTTTTTCACATGGTTTTTCACATGGTGTTTGAAAATTCACATGGTTTTTCGCATGGTGCTTCCCATTTCACATGGTTTTCACATGGTTTTCACATGGTTTTGGATTCATAGTGTCCAACTCCCTCTCAATTAATGCGAAGAAGACACAAGCACTTCAAATTGGCCATGCAAGAGTACGTCTTCATTCACCAGGTCCTTTGTTACATATAAATGGACAGTCCATAGCATATAGTGAGAACGCGCGCAATCTTGGTGTATGGATTGAAGAAGATATGTCATACAAGAATCACATCGACTCAATCATAAAAACAGCCGCCTATAGACTTGCAGCCATGTCCAAACAACGTGATCAAATTCCTAAAGAACTATTTATTAGAGTAATCAATGCAAAAATATTACAACCAGCCCTGTATGCAATTACAGTCTGGTGTGCTGCCACGAAATCACAAATTAATCGTGTACAAATCAGGATACAAAACTGGGCTGCAAAGATTATACTTGGAAAGAAAAAGTTTGACAGAATGGGATCATCATTAGATAATTTAAAATGGATGCGAATTGCAGATATTGCGGAGATGAAATTCGTCACGACTGCCCAGCAATGCGAAGCAGGCGCTTACGGTGACAATTTGAAACCACTTTTTTCGAAATTCAGTCATAAATATGATACGTGGAAGAAGAATTTTGTTTTACCACGTGTCCAAACAGACCGTGGCAAACGTTCATTTGCATTCCGTGGTACCGTTTTATTTAATAAATATGTAGAATTCGTTCCAAGCTCGAAAATTTGTTTTAAAAACCATGTAAAAAGAAAACTCAATAAAAATAAAGTAGCCTCATTGTGTTAGTCAGACATCAAGAAATACCTGCCTGAATTGAAACGTTTATAGATGTAATGTAATGTAGTTTATTATAGCCACATATTGTATTAAGGTGTTTATATGTCTTAAATATACTGATATCTATCTATCTATCTATCTATTGCAGTACTACCGTAAGGCAAGAGCTATGGCAATCCAATGCACTCATCCTGAACGTGCTGCAGAAATTGCTGAGGAAGAAAAGCTGGTAACAGAACCTGATCATATTTTTATTTGTTTACAGTAGATATGATTTGTATATTGCTAAATAGCGATGTAGTGAATGCAGATTGTGTCTTCCTTTGCCATTCATTTTGATCATTTCCTGTTTCCCATTGACTATCACATAGAACATATCCATATTGGCAGTGATGACTGTGCTGAAGCAAAGTGCTACTGCCACCAAACTTGATATTTCACACGTGGTTAGAGCTCAATGAGGAAATATGATTGACAAAAGATTTTTTGCACTGAGACATCGAGAACCAGAGATGTCGACCTCTGAACATCGCCTTCTGAGAATGTTTGCTACCAGCGAAAAGTGGGTGGAGGTCGGAACCCAGGTTGGAATCGCTAACAAAACTAGTACGGGAAATTTCCCTTCTTTTAACTGCAAAAATTTGCGCTGCAGTTCTCACACATTTACAGTATCCATTTGGACATACAGTAATCTCACATCTAAAGGTTTGCTGTGTCTTGAAGATTGTTCGTTTTGAAGCAGGTTCAGAATGTTTAAACTCATCCCCATAGATAAGTTATTTGGCAGTGTTGCTTGGTTTGGTGAGAGCTACTTACTTGCAAATCACTGCAGAGATGGAAGCTACTTACTTGCCACTGGCCATAGCTGCGATGGAAACCTGTCACCATAACCAAGCAATAGTCACACTGCTAAGTCAGTGGAATCCTAGATATACGTACCATGTCAATCCTAGGAGAGGCTGAGTAGATGATTCATTGCATCCTGGCTGTTTCGCGTCATGCGAGGAATAGCAATTGTGACGTTTTAGCAACTGTCACTAATTCTTCTACAAAAGGCGTGACTAGCGAGCTAGCAAGAATGACGAACCACTGCTAACCTCATTCTTGCTATAGGAACTATGTACCTGATTCTGAGACTCAAGCACAGTTCACGCTTGTACGATAACCTATGTTAGAATACCCATTGCCTAGCTTAGAGGCTAGCCTCGATTCTACCATCGCTGCCTGCAGGCTATGGTTAGAGTTTAACCTCACCTAAATTCCATGTAGGAACATTTAAACTCATCCCCGTAGATAAGTTATTTGGCAGTGGTGCTTGGTTTGGTGAGAGCTGCTCACTTCCAAATGGCTGCAAAGATGGGAACTACTTACTTGCCAATGACCGTAGCTGCGATAAAAACCTGTCACATCCCAATGGACACTCCAATGTGCTTGGAGACGAGTGACAGGTGCTAAATGGAGTTCTCACCAAACCATTCCAAGCACTGACCAACCATATTTCTTGCTTTTATGCATGACTTACCTATGCTACCAGACAAGATATCCTCGCAAGAGTCTCAGATGGAGTAGGGATGCGACTCGAATAGTGATTATTCAAATAATATTCGAATACGTTGTTGATATGATGAATTCGAATAATGTTTTAGAATATTTTAATATTCAGGACAAAATAAAATAAGTACTCTAAACCTATTGCGTTCTTGAATTATGTTGACTTATGTCTGCTGGCTACAGCGACTGCGACACTTTCCTGTATCAACGTTCACCGGTCTCAACGTTCACTGGTTGGTGGCGCCTTTTACAGACAGCGCCATGCACCAATGGCGACGTGCATCTCGTGAGCGAGTGCTTTGTTCTTTTGCTTTGCTTTGTCTCGGACACATTTTGATATACCACGTGCCTGATATTCAAGCGCTCTATTGTTGTTCCATGAAGTGGGGGCGGAGCGAAATGGTTTGTTTGAGATGCTCACATTAAAGATAAATAGACAATCAAATAGGCCAGTACGATTGCCTCTGTAGGATTGACTTCATCACTCTGCCTACTGCATTCAGTTAAACAGAAATAACAGATGTTCTAAAAGTGTGGCTGGCTGGCGAGTGACGGTTTGCTAATCTTGACACTCTGTCGCTAAGTGGAATCTTTCAGTTGCATCAATGGATGTCGCAAGTGATTAAATTGACAATGTGGATCGAGTTTGCCACTCTGACCGGCGCAGGTTTGTTGAAACGAGTTTAACACGTGCATAAATGAATAAAGGAGTCTGGCCGCCTCTGCCGGGTTTTGGCTGAAGCGCGCAGACCCATCTACACAATTACTTACTTTTCCATAAATATGCAGTAAGCGTGCGGATGATTAACAGTCAGCTCCAGCTGTCGTCTTAAAATGTCAGAAAAATCGAAAGCAAGCGTCTATTGGCAGCATTATACCATTGCTGAAAGCCGAAAGAATGTTACTTGCAATTTGTGTAAGTTGTCATTTTCCTATCACAACTCAACCACCACGATGAAGAATCACTTGAGAAACAAGCACCTGAATGAATTTTATAAGCTGCACCCAGAAGATCAGCCATTGACAAGCAAAGGACTGACAACCAAGGATATGTCCCAGCCTCAGTCGATCAAGTCGGGCAGCAAGCGTGCGATGCAAATTAGTGACGCTGTTGCTCAATTTATTACCAAAGATATGCGACCACTTTCTATTGTTGATGGTGAAGGCTTCCAACACCTCATGAAAACATGTGTAGCTGGCTACAAACTGGTTGGAAGGGAACCAGTTAAAAGTCGCGTTATCAAGGTGTACGGCGAAGAGAAAAAAAACTGAAGGTGAATTCATAATTTCTTTCTCATTTAAAATTTGCATTCTAGATCAGCCGCCTCTGTTTACGTTCTCATTCTTGCACTTCGTATGGTATATTCAATCTAATAATGTATGCTGTCTATTTAAAATTCAAATTGATTTATTTTACTTTCGACTTTTATTGCAGCATCTTATTTCTAAAGTGGCGGGCATTGGCAGCTGGTTTGGTTGCACCAGAGATGGATGGACGTCAATCGACCAAACGGCGTTCATATCACTGACAGGGCATTTCATCGACCATGAATGGAAATTGGATTCCCGCATCTTGGCAACACGAAAAGTGCGAGGGTTGCACAATGCTCCAACCATCGCCAATTTCATCCAAGAAACTGTAGAAGAATTTGGCGTCCCCAACGTCAACTGTGTGACAACGGACAATGCCTCTGCCTGGGTAAAGGCGATCCATGAGCACACACCGTATGAACATTTTGGGTGCATGGCCCACTCGTTGAGTTTGGTGGTGCAGATAGGCCTGGCCGTGACAGCTGTCGATCGTGTTTGTGGACGTGTGAGACAGACCGTCAACCACTTTCACAAATAAAGTCTTGCCACACAGCTCCTGCAAGACAAGCAAGAGCTGCTTCAGTTAACACATGCCGATGGTCAGCCAGTGCGGAACCTCAAGCTCATGCATGATGTCCCCACCAGATGGAACAGCACTCTGGACATGTTGAAGTGGGCTGTTCTCCTGTACCCAGCCACAATGGCGGTCATCTCAGAAAGGAAAACTTCGCTTTCTCATCTGGAGATCGGTCTTCGAGAAAGCCAGCTTATCGAAGAGGCGATCTCTGCACTGGAACCATTCAAGCTTGCTTCGCAGGTGCGGTGCACCGAAAATCTTCCAGCAGGCGGAAGCATCATTCCGCTGCTAAAGCAACTAAAGAGCCACCTCGCTGCTGAATCAACCCTTCCAGCTATCAACGACATGAAAAGGGTCATGCAAGCCGACCTGAACCAGCACTGCACGAAGGACGAGACAGTCGAGCTGCTTCAGCTGTGCGCTTTCCTTGACCCTTGCTTCAAAGGAATTGAGTTCCTAACTGAAGAAGAGCTAGAGGTCGTCAACGACAAGGTGGCAGATTGCCTTGTCGATATCCACACGGCTGGAAAGGATACAGCTGCACCCGCTGCCGCTGTCATCGTAGAAGTCGATGCTGAAGGACCGACACCGCCACCGGCAAAGAAGTCAGCTCCTGGGACAGAGAATGCGTTGGCGTCTTTGTTTGGTTATTACTTCCGAGAAACTTCGGTGGCGGTAAGCTCGTACAGCAAATCTAATGCCAATGCGGAGATCGCACGCTACTGTGCTACCGGTCGGGTTTTACCTGATGGTGATCCCCTCGCGTTTTGGAAATCAAACAAGCGGTCGTTTCATGTGCTTGCCTTGCTCGCTAGAAGGCATCTTTCTGTCCAGCCTTCGTCAGTGGCGTCCGAGAGATGGTTCAGCACAGCTGGGAACATTGTGTGTGCCAAACGAAATAGACTTACATGACACTTATCTGAGAAGTTAATCTTTTTAAGCAAGAATATGTTATTGAAGTAGTTTTGCTTGTTTGTTGATTGTTGCTTTGCTGCTTCGTTGAAAATCCGCGTTAATTATATGACTACTTGTGAAAAAACATGCATTGTCTGCGTACTGTCTATTGTCTAGTTCTTTGTCTGCAAACACCATTAAATAACAATAGATTATTCAAATCGAATCGAATACAATGGAATCTGGATTCGTCGAATATTCGAATCACGTTTCGGCATTCCAGTCGCATCCCTATGATGGAGTTCGGGTGTAAAGAAGGTACGTCTGGTTGTTCCAGCGCCCAAGTGCTCTGATCATGTAATCAGGAATACGGTTTAAGCTGTGACTGTGGCTTCACTAATGCAGAAGCTATGCGTCGAAAAGTTCCCAGACACTCTACTTTACCACTTGTACTGCCATTAGTTATGACACATTGCGTACGCCACAGGCCATGGGGTTTTCACAGAATCCGCAATCTTTCATCGAGTTTTGTAAACTTCATTTTACAACTGTTCTACTGCCCCAGTAAGAGTAGACTTTGATAAGAGCTCTTGCATATAGTTATTCTACACATTGTGTAAGTCCCAGCAGTTTATTGCAATGTTTTGCGGCTCATTGGATTGAAACAATACCAGCAAGGAGAACATTGTAGGCTGTTTCAACAAACTATATTAAAAAATATAAGACTCAACATTAGGAAATCAAATAAGATTTGCATCTACATAATAGAGCAATCCTCAATTCATAATATTGCGAAGTTTGGCAAGCATGAAGGCAAGGATGAGTGTGTAAGGCGACGCAGAATAAGCTACTTATCGTTCGAGTTTCTGAGCGTTTGTTGTGATCTGTGCAACGCGACGGATTCACTTTCGTTGTTGTTTCCTCTCTATGTTTGCAAAACAAATCCTGCAATATTCCAACAGTATCAGCAACATGTGCACGACGTGGCACTGCCATCCTTGCCCAAACTCCGTTAAATATTAAAACCATGTACAACGAAGAGTGGGCTGTCCTTGTCGCGGGCGGTTTGTCATCAACAAGCCGAAACAAGGTTTCAGTTAAAACATTCAGAACTAGCAACAGAGTCATCATCCTGGTTCAAATCTTTCATAACTTCATCAGCAGCATAATCTTTGCTGGAAGAAACAATCTAATTCGATTGCAAATGCATCTGCTTCTGCTTAAACGCCATTGTAAACATCGTTGTTGTTCGTGAAAGTGGCTTCCCGCCTGACACAAACTGTGACATTTTGGAAAATATTGGCTAGCTTCCTCAAATCATGCTCGAATCACGTGGAGCAAACTTTAAAATAAAGCTCAATCCCTATTGGTTGAAACTAACAATGCCTGATCTCCTGAAATAACTGCAATCGATGATTGGAGGCCTTCAAACAAGTGACGTCAGTAAAACGTATATATACGTGTTTGGCCTGTGGCAGGGGGGGGGG
>OFHS01003562.1:0-16533 GCA_900245855.1 Calvadosia cruxmelitensis | reverse complement strand
TAACCACATTCAAATTTATGATAAAGTAAGTCTAGTATAAAACCAAAACTTAGCACAGTTGCGTAAGCACAGTTCAACGCAAATCTACTTCACCATGACGTCATCAATGAATAACATGTGACACACTAGTGTGTGATTCCCACGATCACAGTGGGGGGTGACCAATTTTCCCACGGTCTGAATATGAAGATGAAGATGAAGATGAAGAAAAAATGAGAAAAATTTTCCCCTCCACAACATTGACCCACGGGTTACCATGGTAACCGTCAGTCAAAAACTAGGAAATGGTGAGTAGGGATGCTGTTCAACAGTTAAAAACGATTCGAATAATCGGAGGTCATTGGTTCGATTCGATCCGATTCGAATATCCTTTGTTTAACTCGCACATATAACAATGAAAAAGACAATAGAAAGCTCTTCATTGTTTGTGCAACATAAACTTGCCTGCCGATGTCTTAAACATACAACAAATGAAAATAGCAAAAAGTTAAAAATTAGTTAAAAAAAATTTAACGAAGTGGATAAACTCACGGTAACCGTGAAGTTGTCTGAAACGCTAAACTCACGTACATCTGTGTGCGCACAAATAGCAGCCTTATCAACTTTCTCAGTCTTCAAAACTATGACGATGACCGATGCCTAATGGACTGCAGTGAGCAGTGGACTAAACAAAGCTGCTTGCGGCAGACTGGCAGTATTGACTTCGGTGTTCCTGTGATTCCAGTACGATCACTGGCATAACAATACCATTATCAACAGGGAAGAGAATTACGTTGGGAAATAATTTGTGCTCTGTCGCCTAAGATTTCTTCAAAATAAATGAAGATATGACACAAACACGGAGTCATCATATGGCATGCTTTCTGCAAATCTGATGGAATTATTGCCGTGGAATGGGCACTTCGATTTAGCTGTGTAAACCATTGAGCCGTCAGATTTGCAAAACGTTGCGCTCTACTGGTTCGAAAGAGATCGATTTCAGTTTCTTGGGAGCCGTATCTGAGCTGAGGTTGGCTTAAACAATGCACAGCATACCACGCTGGCTGGAGCTGTGTAGCAGCTAGACCAGCTGTAGGCGGCTACAGTTGTATTTCGCTGCGTTTAGAGTGTGGTATGTATTCTGTCTGCGATCATGGTGGTACTGGACATGTGAATGTGTGATATGAGTTGATTCAAAGATTATGGACTGTCTTTCGATGCAATTTTTGACAGTCCGTTACTTACGTTAGCGATCGTCAAAGGCCTGGAATCACGGAACAAACAATGCACCACATAAACCTATTCACGATTGATGAGCCTGAAAATCTATCCCTTACAAAAATACTTATACGAAGAAGATTCTACCCCTTCTTCGTGCACTCGCAAGGATGTTTGGCTGCAGGCTGATTGGGTTGATTCAAGGCCGCTAGTTTGATAACTGCGCGTGCGCACACAGATGTACGTGAGTTTAGCGTTCCAGACAACTTCACGGTTACTGTGAGTTTATCCACTTCGGTTTTTTAAATAATTAAAGATGCATTAAAATTAGTCAAAATCAGAATAACTCTACGCGCAGGGCGCACAGCATAAAAACAGTCTAGGTAGATCTGAGTTCAAAACACCACAGTACTAAACTCCCTTGCCAATGAAACTGCAAATGAGAACATCGGTTTCCAGCGTCTATGACAGACGCCAGCGATGCAGACGTAACAGCAAGAAGATATTTCACATGTTCCACTGCCATGCGTTGGATGTCAAGCTAAAAGGCCTACCCACAGAAACAAATTCAAACAATCATGGTATAGTTGACACTCAATCTACCTTGGTGCCATAAGGTCTTCCTATAATATCGTCATGATTGAAACTTCCGTACTTTGTCTTCGTTGCGCCATGGTTTGTAATTTCAACGGACAACAAATTATTGTGGCCCTACAACATAAAATAGGAACTCCAGGACACGACGAAAGTCAAAAGGTAAACGAAAGGAAGTAGACAGATTCACAGATTGAAACAAAAAGCGCCTGTTTTGTATTAGCAAAGTCCAATCCACATCAGACTCACCAGATACAAAATAACTGTATCGCCAGACTCGGCAACGCTGTGGCGCTCAAGGAAGCTCATAATAGCAGAAGCGACTCTGGTCTCTGGACAGCTATCAACTACACAAATACAGCCTAACTTGTTTTCAAGAGTGAAGCCACGCGGGAAATCCCCCCTTATGGAATAGCCTTATCTCCAAAACGAGTTTAGTAACATCTTACGTAAAAAGTTCACTGACTTCTTTGGTGAGTTAATTGAATAATTGATAAATCTAAAAACACGTAATAATTTACTAATTTTAATTCATAGAAAATGCTGGCAAATCGTAAATCTCAACACTAGCAAGAGTTAAACGTAGGCTATACAACAGCAACAATTTGGTTCTCTTTGCTTGATTTGGTGGCTTTGAAAAAAGCCTGTTTCGCGAGGAGGGATATTGAGGCGAGTTATGCTTTCTTCGATGCCTTTGATTCTGTCTTCTTTGGCAAGAGAACAGCTTGGATGTTTGGCAAGACACCACCTTGAGCAATGGTCACACCAGACAGCAGTTTGTTCAACTCTTCGTCGTTCCTGACGGCCAACTGAAGATGACGTGGGATGATACGGCTCTTCTTGTTGTCGCGGGCAGCATTGCCAGCCAACTCAAGGATCTCAGCTGACAAATATTCAAGAACGGCAGCCAAGTAGACCGGCGCGCCTGCACCAACACGTTGAGCGTAGTTGCCCTTGCGAAGGATACGATGGACACGACCGACGGGAAACTGAAGGCCGGCACGAGACGAACGCGACTTTGGCTTGGACTTGGATTTGCCACCTTTACCACGGCCAGACATGATTAAAACACTTCACTTGCAATTGCAAAACTTTGAGACAATAAACTCGCAGGGCTTGCTGATCTGAACATTTCAAAGTTGCAGCAAATACTCTTGTTTGAAAGATGAGGATCGAAATGCACCTGAATCAGCCAATCAGAGGCAAGGAAGCACAGCTGTTCATGGCGCTCTTTTGATTTATAATGCGGACGTGTCGGGAATCAGAACACGGATGAACCAATCAAAGCAAAGTGCGCTGCTTTCGATCCACCTTATTGTTGTTGCCCTTCACCATAAATTGAATTGCGACAGAAAAAAATTATTGTTTTGCTTCTCTGCAAAGTTTTACAAAACGAACTGTTTGTGATCATGTCTGACGCTCCAGCAGCAAAAGGCGGCAAGCAAGCCCCAAAGGTAGCCAAGAAGGGCGAGAAGAAGGCCGGCGTTGGCAAGAAGGGAGCCAAGGCACCTGGCGAGAAGACGAAACGACATCGCAAACGTCGTGAGAGTTACTCGATCTACATCTACAAAGTGCTGAAGCAAGTCCATCCTGACACTGGCGTCTCAAGCAAAGCTATGGGCATCATGAACTCATTCGTCAACGACATCTTTGAGCGCATCGCAGTCGAGGCATCTCGTCTTGCGTTGTACAACAAGAAGTCGACCATCACGTCTCGTGAAATCCAGACGGCCGTGCGATTGTTGTTGCCTGGCGAGTTGGCCAAACACGCCGTCAGCGAAGGCACGAAAGCAGTCACCAAATTCACAAGCAGCAAATAAATCACCTCTCCCGCCAGCAAACAACCGGCTTTTTTCAAAGCCACCACATCAAATAAAGATATCCTTATTGCCACAGTTTTATGATGCTTGATAATTGTATTTGCCTTAAATTTTTGCTGTAAAACCTAACAGTACAATTTAAAATACAACGTAGCAACTAGCAAGTGTAGCAATAAACAATCAGTATTAAAATAAATACAAGATTGCTGGAAGATAAAGGCAAGCCCGTTGGCGTTGTACATTTACAAGCAGACTGAGAACATTGCATCCGCCGACAGAACGGACAGTATATATTTTGTAATTTTTGCCTGGAAGCTATTTGTTGTTGAACCTTTTTACCCAATTGATTTACATCAGGAAATTCAACATGGATTTCAAGACGTTTCTGCAAGGATCAATTTGTAGGCTGATGGACTTCCTTCAGTTTAAATTGTTTATTTTCCAACCCTTTCATGCTTCTCTTGACTAATGTAAATATTTCTTTTATTTTAAGATATTAAATATTTCTGTAGTTTCCAATCAGTTTAAATTGGAAATTTGTTTTAGATAAAATTAAGCGTTGATATCAATTCAGACGAATTGGAAGGCTGAACAATCTGAATCACCCTGACGGTGAGAAGGAAAACACTGAGGACAAGAAACGACTAACAGGCAACAAGTGTACGCTTTATTTGAGTTGGTGGCTTTAAAAAAAGCCGGTTTGTTGAGTTGTTCGAATGGTCAGTTTATCCTCCGAATCCGTAGAGTGTTCGTCCTTGTCTCTTGAGTGCGTAGACGACGTCCATGGCAGTGACAGTCTTTCGTTTGGCGTGCTCTGTGTAAGTGACGGCGTCGCGAATGACATTCTCCAAGAAGACCTTGAGAACACCGCGCGTCTCTTCGTAGATCAGCCCTGAGATGCGCTTGACGCCGCCGCGACGAGCAAGACGACGGATGGCTGGCTTGGTGATGCCCTGGATGTTGTCACGCAAGATCTTACGGTGACGCTTTGCACCGCCCTTGCCAAGACCCTTGCCTCCTTTACCACGACCAGACATGATGAGATTCAGTAATGAGCAACACAAACCCACTGACGATCAACAAGAGATTGAATGATTTTCAAGTTGGTCGTTTGCCATTTTATGCTGCTTTTGGCGCACAAATGATCTACCCAATTAATGTGCCCGTTCTGGCAAACGAGTACCGACGTCTTAGGAAGCAGGCATTACAATTGCTTAGCCAATCACCAGCGGGCTCTATCTACCAATCAGATTGCTTGATGCCTCTTTTGATCGAAGTAGCATCAATGGCGCCAAAATTGAACTTACAACAATGTGCTTTTGTCAAAACATGTTATGTTTCCAGTTTTGGAGATAAAGAATATAATAAAAATGTGGCTCGTTCGAAGCAAATAGAAGTAAATTCACCGGTGGAAACGCACCATTCCAAGCAACTTGCGTCCTCAGCAGCTAAACCTGGCTGCGAGCAGTAGTTCGTGTCTTGCATTCGAATGGCAAATAAAACATGCGGTCAAACGCTATCGAATGGTTTTGCCACACAAACTTAAAGGTTTTTTTGCCTGAGCTTGAGAAAAGCACTCATGACATTAGTAGGAATTCTTTTGAAGGAATTTCTAAGAGTTCTGAATTTTCTTGTGCCAATTTAAAGTTGTAAATTCGTCAGATTGAAGAAATCTCAAAGGTTCGTTCTAAAAATGCAGCAAATTTAGGAACACTGTACCGCAATTTTAGCTTTCCAAAACACCTGACAGCGTATAGGGAAAATTTTAGTCGTGATTGGAGACAAGGGAAATGTCAAAACGCTACTACTTTCCTTCGTGAGAAACACAACTCAAGCAACAAGTTTTCCTTGACTGGATTTGGTGGCTTTGAAAAAAGCCGTTCGTTCGTTTAGGAAGATGGGTTTCGCTGTCTGGTCGTTCACTTCTTTGCCTTTTGCTTCTTGGCTGGGGACTTTTTGGTCTTCTTCGCTGGTGCCTTGGCAGCGGGGGCTTTTTTGACAACTGCCTTCACTTTCTTGGGTGATTTCTTTGCCTTGGTTGGTGTCTTTGCCTTCTTTGCCTTGGTTGGTGTCTTTGCTTTCTTGGCTGCTGGCTTTTTCGTGCTCTTTGGTTTGGTGGCGGCTGGCTTCTTCTTGACAACTGTCTTCTTTTTGGGAGCTGCTGCCACTTTGGCTTTTACGGCCATTTTGAACGAACCACTGCATCCAGTTCCTTTGGTGTGGACAATTGTGCCGGCAGCGAGAGCCTTCTTCAGTGCAAGCTTGATGTGCATGTTGACTTTGGTGTCCTCTCCTAAGCCCTTGTAGTTCGCGATGATGTGCTTGGCGATCTTTTGCCTCGAAGAACCGTTCCTTTCCTTCAACGTAGCGATGGATTTTGAGATCATCTCGTTGTAGGTTGGATGCAGCGCTGGCTTGGCACTGCGAGCCGGTTTCTTGGCTGCTGATTTCTTGCTTGGCGAAGCGACGGCGACCATGATGATATCTTTGGAGTAGATAAAATAACTTCTTCAATCGAGAGGGGAAACTTGCGATTGATGAGCTTCCTTCAGATTTGATGATTTTTATACGATCACAACAATGCCATGCGGACGCGGATGAACACACCCCACAGAAGCAATGTCCGAACGCAATGAAGACGTGAAAAATTGTGCTTCTTAAAAACACATCAACACGAATTATATCATTACCGTTACATATATTCTCTTAAAAATTGCGCAGAAATGTCTGCACATCTTTAATGAATATTCGTACTTAGTTTGATAACGATCTGTTTATGTTTTATTAGGTTTTGAACTGTTTTTATGCAAGCTAGTTGTTGATTTTTTCCTCGAATATCATTTCAACAGATTGATATTTGACTCAGAGACAAGATAAGATTTTTCTGTTAGAAAATTCGATTTCTGTAGATGTTTTCTACGTTTCCAGCTAGTTCTGAGAGGTTTCAATGAATTATTTGACCAAAAACCGTTTGAATTTTTGACTCTGTTTATAAAACAGTGCTGGTTTGATTTTCGCTCTACGGACGTTGGCGCTGGAGTATCTGTCTTTGCATAAGAAATAAGCCAAATAATAATGCTAATAAAATGTTCAAGTTTTAGTTTTGCACATGTTTAATTGGTTTAGGTCATGTGGAAAGGATTTTTGAAGTAAATATCCATCAAAATATGAAATGAAATTCGAAATGGAGAAATGCAGCAGACATCGTCACGTGACAAAACAGGGTCTTGTGATGTGCAAAGTTCGACTTCTCTCTCGGCCAACTTTGCTTCGATGTGAATCGTTTTTGCTTCCTGGATAATAGAAACGTTTTCATCATGGGTAAATTACTGCTGTCTTGCGTTGCATTCGTTGCTGTGGCCATTGCTAGCACAAGAAGTTTTCCATTCCACGCAAGTTGCACCGTCGATTGGTGAGTGATGGCTGCCTTCGCTGCAGTTTTGAAACTCAGATCTTTGACTTTGTGTCACTGTCAGCAAGCCACTCTCAGCTTTATCTAATCAACTATTTAAGATGTTTAGCTGAGCCATCCATTTTTGTAAACGCATCCCTGTTTAAAGCAATTTGCTTTGGTTTTCAACTTTATTTGGGAATCTTTCGTAGCCTAAGCTTATGTTTCAAACTTGCTGCTGTCTCGCTGCAACTGGGGCTTCCTTGGCTCAGGTTTTTGTTGAGGAATTTGGAAACGGATGCAAACAAAACAAGTTTACAATTCACAAAATTTCCTACGATCAGAACGCGTTTTCTGGAGTTTGACAAGATTTGATTTGAATAAAATTGGAAGTTTTTTTGCGATTGAGAATGTTCTGGACACTTTCATAAGCTTTTTTCAAGTTGCGTCACTTGCAGATTGCAGGACGCACGACTGTTTAAAGTGCAGAAGTCACTCATTTGGAAGAAAGACATTATTCTATCCATTTCAGTACAACCCTTACATTCATTCCAAAACTTTGCAAAAGTAGACAGATCTCAAGTCTGAAACGTAGTTGTACCATAATGCAATTGCTTGAATAAAACTATAGACCAAGTGATAAACTATAGCAATTAAGAAGATAATCATTTTAAACATGATAGTACAGTGAAACCTGTCTATAACGGTCACCTTTGGGACTCGAGAAAAGTGACCTTATAGACAGGTAGCCTTTCTGTGCAGGTTGATTTCTATAGAAAGTGTCATTATGGGGTTATGAAGAGTGGCCTTTATATACAGGTGGCTGCTCGATAGAGGTGGCCGTTAATACAGGTTTGACTGTATAGTAAATGAATGAATCATTATTCGGTGTAAAGGAGCATACTCACAGTTGGGGTTTTCAGTGTTGCCTTACAAAGTATAAGGCTGTTGTTGCTGTAGTCCATCCCTCGCTTTCGTGTACAGTATAGAAGACGAAGAAGGAGGCTTTTGCATTCCATAAGACCATAACATAAATAGTTCATAAAAATGTTGCTGGTACCACGACAGGGAAAGATGGCAGAGTTCCAAGGAGTACATATGGTCGTTAGTGCCAGAGCTCTATGTCGTCAGACACATTGTAGAATACAAGACAGTCCGAGTTGTTGACATGACGAAGTACGGGACGATTACAGGATGACGCGGCTACATATTCATGTGATCACGTGACTTTACAATTGATGTGTCACTAGCGAGATCGAGGAGAGAGACACGATGCGGGTGTCGCTAAGAATCTCTTGCATGAACTAAACAACATGTTGGTCAAACATTTATACATTTAAGGCAACTTTGTTGTAGGGATTTTTGCCGATATACCGATACGATATATCGGCTACCGATAAAAAGTTAGTATCGGCCGATACCGATATAAAGCCGTAACTTTCTGAAAGCAAAGTCAAACAATACATAACCCATAAAGCAACTCAAAACAACAACCAAAATTTAGTTGCCATTTCATGGTTCAATAATCAATAAGATGAAATGTCATTTGAGTGATTGACGACAGGATTGGAGATGAAAATTTTGATCATAAGTCGCCGAAAAGCCGTCCGAATTGAAAGTAACACAGGTGAATGCTGCACATATGACGGTTTTCTCAAAAGAATTTAATGGAATTTTATATCGGCTATCTGCCGATATGATTTTATTTTATCGAGCCGATAACCGATATGAAAATATCGCCGATATATCGGCCGATACAAATACCGATACGATTATCGGCTCATCCCTACTTTGTTGTAGAACATGACTTTCGTTTTAAAAACTCAAGCTCTTTTCACAGAAGTCGTAACCTACTTATTGCACGTGTTTTCGTTCTCGGAATTTTGCCTTTTGACAAACAGCGTCGATTAACGTAGCCACGAAGGTGGCAAGTAGTTGGACTTAATAAAATAACATGATACAAATGAGTTCTCTTTCAACAAATTGCTGAATCACAAAATAATGAAATCCGAAGAAATTTTTCTGCATCTGATCCGATCCGATCAAAAATTCGGTCGGATTTCAATCTAAAAAATCCGATCCGATCCGAAATCCGAAAAATGCGTAATGTTAGATCCGACGCATCTCTAAGGTGGAGGATGGTGAGAGTAGGGCACGCAAGGGCTGGGAGAGGGGCGCTATGTCAGTAGAGAAGGCTTCAAACTGCTGGACCATGCCACAGAAGGACCGCAGCTCTGAGCGGGATGTGGGTACCGGAAACATGGTGAGAGCGCTGACCAGATTCGGATTGACAGTGTAACCATTGTGAGATAAGAAATAGCCACACCATGTGACGGAAGGCTGGGCAAAGGTGAACTTCTTTTTCTTCAGGGTGATGCCGGCTTTATGGCAGTGCTCAAGCACTTCGCGCACCCGTTCTGTATGCTCGGCAAGGTTGTCGTCATAGATGACAATGTCCTCAACAATCTTCTGGACGTGAGGGATTCCCTCGATTGCCTCATCCCCACGACGGTTGTGCTCATCCCCAGCACTAAGAAGACCCATGACATTGCGTTTAAAGCGGTATGAGCCCCAAGGGGTGATGAACGTAGTAAGAGGGCGAGAAGATTCCTCCAATTCGACCTGCCAGTAGCCATGCCGGGCGTCAAGGCTGGTAAAATAGCGCATGCCAGGCGGGATTTGGGCCACAACTTCTCGGGGAACGCGGGCCGGATAGCCAGGGCGCTTTACAAATTTATTTAAGGCAGTAAGATCGACAGTGATCCTTGGTTTGGGGGAGTGCTTTTTAGGGACGACCACCATGGGGTGGACCCATTCTGGGGACTCGCCCAGGGGGACCTTTTCGATGACGTCCTTGCTGACCATGGAGTCAAGTTGACTCTTTACGCCGGCTTGCCAGCGAAACGGCACCATATACGCCTTGAAGCGACCGAAGCGACTAGGATTCTGCTCACTTCAGCAACAAGAAGGATCCGTTCTTTGACTTGGTTAAATGCCAGGGTGCTTTCCTTACCACGTAGAGGCTTGTTTGAGGCAAACAAAGTACAAAGTACTTAAGCCTATGTGATGCTGAGCAGAGCCTGCTAACGTGTTTTTGCCTTACCGATAACAACATCATATTTTCAATATTTGCTCGGTCAGGGTTTTCAAGGTCCCATGTGAGAAAGTTAACACAGCACTTGTCAACCAAATCAAGAAGTGGGCTAGCGATGATAATTGCAAACAACATGGTGGAGAAAAATGCCTTTATCACTTGAAATCGTCATCTGCAAGTGAAATCAAAGTAGTCCATGAAACGCCAAAGGCTCATTATTTCGATGACATCAGCTTCACCTTCAACGACGCCAGTGGCATCTGCAAAATGCACGTAAGTAGCTGTCAATCAACTGCCGTTTGTTATCGTGTTTATTTTTTACAGCAGTCATTCGGCTGCCATGACTATCCAAGCATCCAGTATTAACGAAGGCTTCAACTTAATTCCAAGGCTGCAAATCAATTAAATAATTTTTATATAAATATAATCCAAAAATATATTGAATCGGATTTAAATATAGTTTATGCATGGCTATGCTGCAACCTATTAAAGTTTCAATACTAGTAAAACAACTGCGATGGGTGTAGGTTCACAAAACATAAGCTAAAACGAACCGACACTTTATTGAACCTTGAAGTTAACAACAAGAAACTTAGAAATGTATCTGTATTAAATCATTTAGGTGTTAAATTAGACACTACTCTTTCTTTTGATGACCACATCAAACATATTGTTTCTAAAATTAATAAAGGACTCGGGGAGATCAAGTTTGTAAGAAAGTATATCCCAAAAGAAAGTTGTAAGATTTTATTTAACACCCTTGTCTTGCCACACTTTGACTATTGCTCTGTTGCCTGGGGAGCCTGTAAAGATGAACACCTCGCCCTCCTCCAGAGAATTCAGAACAGGGGACTCCACTCAGATATCACCATAGGACACCTGTTGCTGCCATGCTTCGTCAACTTGGGTGGCTCAGTGTAAGAGACAGGTTGTCCTTGCAGCAACTGCCCTTGCAACAATAATATTTTCATCGCACCTAGCCACTCACGGTCATTCCAAGCCGCTGGTTCACGTCTGTGGAACGGTTTGCGTTCTGAGATGAAAGGGGTGAAAGACCTGACAGCCTTCAAGCACGTTTGCAAGAAGTACCTCAAATGTTTTCAATGCTTACTTAAATATATTTTTGCCTTCTATACTCACTTACTGTTAATTGTGTATGCTAGCTTCTTTGAGCTTATAAATATTAGTTCTATTATTCATGTATCAGCCCTGTGGAAAATAGCCTGATGGCTAATCAGGCTCTGAATAAATGATGATGATGATGACAACCAGGAAAGATAGATCATTGATCGTACTGACAGTCACAAGAGAGGGTAACCATTTCAAACAATTCCTTGAGCGATTGTTGTGTATCTTTACAGACAACTGCCGTAGAATAACTAGGAGTTACTTAATTGACGAGTTTCAAGTAAGCGTTCAGAAGTAAAGAAACCAAGTCAGGTGTATTTTGCATAATGATGGCAATTCATTGTATGCGTTGTGTGTCTGTACGTGTGTTTGAGGCTGCATGACGATAAGGCAGCTTCTAAGTAGTCTGTACGTGTGTTACCTCCGCCCTCATTCCAGTAACTAGTACCAGCTTACGGAAAAGAGCGCTTTCTGGTTGTGTGGTGTGAGTTTGTTATAGTTATTAATTTGGAGCACCTAAATTTGAGAAGTGTGTTCTTCTTTGAGTGGTGTACTACTGTACTTGTCTTTGCTTCTCGTGCGTCTTAATCTAATCTTCCATGCGTTTTGTGATATCTAGGGCCATTCTTCTTCTGAGATATGGTATGCTGTCTTCGACAAAGGAACAAACTACTGCAATATGGAAAACCTTATCACAGGTTTGTAGGATGGCACTTAAGTTAGTTTGCAATCTGCTCAAAACATTAGACGATGGCTACTATAATGTCCTTCTGAGTTAACGATGACGGTGTGGAGGTCTCATCGACCATTTACGTCACAACTCAGACGGCCAATCAGTGCCCTCCGTCAGTCGCTCTAAATGCCTTGTATTTCGTAATGTCCCTCTCTTGCAATCTGTACTTTCGAGGCTTCGGAGGGGCTGGCTACCCTCCGTCGTATCTGCCACAATTTTATATTCAGCTTAATCATACACTGGCCTGCTCTTCGATCAACAATGGCCTGGGCAAAAATAGGCATCTTCAATTTGTGCTGTGTACAGAAATAGAATTAAAAGATATAAGATTCAACAGATCTCTCGTTGCTACTTTATCATTTTAGCGTGTAATTATTGATGAAGAAATGATAATGTCTTATAGGCCTAAACAGCTAGAAAGATAATGTTGTCATCGTTTGTTCTGTTATGTTTGCGCAGGCTCTGGTGTCAACAAGTTTGCAGGCTACAACGAAACAACTTCAGACAGTGAATGCACCCAGTACTCATCATCCAACTGTGATGTCTACTAAAAGCGTTTCGAGAGACATTGGACGGACAAATTTAATATTGAATGCCAGTGTGATAGAATCCTTGTTAATTTAGTAATTGCAAAATGACGTCAGTCATCAACCAATTTATGTAATGTTGCTAATAGCAACCTGCTCTTCACTTTTATATCATAGAATGAATGCCTTGACCGTACATCTCAATGATCTCATTACAAAAAGAAATTAACGATTTATTTATAGAATTTCTGGGCAGTCTTGACAAACCATCCCCCTCCTTTTTGATCAGCTAAGTCGCAAGCTGTGTCAACGTTGTAATCAATCTGAACCAGGAGATTTATTTTCGAGCTCCACATTATTTTCTGTACCTGTTATCAGGACTTGATAGATTGGAATAAATAACTTTGCCTAAAGATGAAATTTTTTCTTAAGCTTGGTATATTTCTATGGACTTGTTTCACCAAGAAGAAATGTGAGGGTAATTCAGCTGAGATTTAGTCTAGCGTTTGTCTTCCTTATTTCACACTTCAACAGCAAAATTGTTCAGCTTCATAGACAGATGATATAAATGACGCGCGAACTAATGCAAGTGGGTTTATTATGAAAAGCAACCAGGCTCACAAAAACCAGTGAACGTCTAATACGAACTGTGATTAATAAGTTATAAAAAGAACAATAATAGGGTCAGCTCAGAGGGCACGCAGTGCACTGGCTTTAGGTAGAAGCAATACATGGATCGAACTAGCAAGAGTTTGTTTCTATTGTTGGCTTGGAAAGTATGGCTTGAATGATCACGATGAGAACGTGTACGCTTGTGAGTATGGTGGTGGCACTGCACTTTGAGTGTAGCCTCCATATGCGTCCTTCTGCTGGTAACCGCCTGGAAATTAAGCCACACAAGAGACAATCAAAAACCTATATGCGTCAAAATCAAAGAGCGGTTTCTTTCCCACTAATAATGCAACAATAAGATGCCGCACAACACAATTCATACAGGACCTTGAAGTATTTAGGAGCCAATGCTTACCAGCGGCAGCGTAAGGATATTGTGGTGGAACGGCAGTGGCATCATAAGGAGGTGGCATTGCACCTTGCATCATAGGTGGTTGAACTTGATGCGCTGGCACAACGACAACGCCAGGAGTATTTACTTGTTGCATTGCCATGAGCCGCTGGCGTCGTCTGAAGAACCCACAGCCAATCATACAGGCAAGGATCGCAATAACAATGACGAACCTATGGGAAACCATTGCATGCTAATTATACATGAAGGGGTTACAACGCGATAGACAACGTCAGTTGATCAAATGTGTCTGACAGGGAACCAAATCCCCAATGACTCATAAACAATCGAATATCAATGACATTCGAGTTGGTCCGTCTGGTCTAGCGTGTGGCTACCAGTCAGACGTTCTAGCGTGTGGCTACCAGTCAGAAGTACCGGGTTTGACCCCTGGCCCAGCTGACATATATGTTTGCTATTTACGAATGAATATAGAATGCCACAATAACGAGCCAGGATGACAAAGCTTTAGGACGATTGTATATTTGTAGAATAATCACATGCTGGTAGCCATTGGGTAACCAGGAATCGGCCCTGGCTCAATCCCTCGGCAGCCTCATTCCCGTGTCACCTTAGCCTCGCATAACAACATATATTCGTTACGTCTTCTGTAGTTTTAACCCGTTCTGCTCGTGAAACTATTTAAATGAAGACTTGAAGTCGCTTCATCAATTGCTGATTGGTTGCTTGCTAAGGACTAACTATGTGATTGGTTATGTGTTGCTACTTTTGACTTGTTTCGACAACGTGTATACACGTCAATAGCAGGACAAGGGTTAATTGTCGAGGGCCTCAAGGGACACAAGCCACTGGCTTAAAGGGCTACCCTCATTAAATCAAGTGACATTTATATTTAACATGGGGATGAGGCTATGACGTAACATGATGACATGGCATTTCCTGCAGGATTTATCAAGATTACCTTGATGAGTAGACTTACCAAAAGTACCACAGTGAGTAGAATCCATATCTGCAGCAGTAGTTACGTCCACAACAATACCGATAAGATCCACATCTGAAAACACAGTTCAATAACCAGCATGGTTACAACAACAACAACAACAATGGGCAAAAATGAAACAAGCAACAACCAGGTATGGCTTATTCAATAAATATTAAAACTCACGAGTGTTGAAACTGAGATTGCAAAAAGTACAGAAAAAGTGGCGCGCCGTGGGAGTCGAACCCACAACCTATGGCTTGCCGGCCGACTGCTCTGCCGTTGAGCTAGACGCACCCTTGTTAATCTGCATGAACAATCTCCCTTATATATCTGCCGCCGAGTGAACCTCGTTACGTCGTCGTTTACCGGTCATTTGGTACACAACCACCTTTCATTCTACGAACCACCATGAGTTGCTTTGCAGAATGTCTAGTGTAAACATACACTCTCCAACACTCCCTCTCAAAGAACATTCATTGGCTGTGGGTATTTTAGCCCCCGGGCCAGCCTCATCTCGCACAGCACCCCCAGCGTTGCCTGGGCCCATAACCTGTTAAAACCGAGATTGCGAAAAGTACGGAAAAAGTGGCCCGCCGTGGGAGTCGAACCCACGACATTTGGATTGCCGGCCCACTGCTCTGCCGTTGAGCTAGACTCGTTAATCTGCACGGACAATCTCCCTTATATATCTGCCGCAGAGTGAGCCTCGTTACGTTGTCGTTTAGCGGCCATTTGGTACACGACCGCCTTTCAATTTATGAACCACCATGAGTTGCTTTGTAGAGTGTCTAGTGTAAACATACACTCTCCAACACAACAATGGGCAAAAATGAAACAAGCAACAACCAGGTATGGCTTATTCAATAAAAATTAAAACTCACGAGTATTCGCAACGATCGTCTCCATAGACCTAGAAACAAATATTGAAATATGAAATTAAAAACTATTGTACAATAACTCACAGGGACAAGGCTATTTAAAAGTAAACTAGACATTGACATATCCAGTAAATTACATTCCGCTTTTGAATTGCACTGAGCCTACCGTAGACACCAAGTAGGCCTCAGGATACAGTATGGGAATTTCTGGGTTATCAGTCAGCGTTTAGAGTGGATCAGGGTTGCCGAGGAATACTAAGGCCCTGTTTATAAGGGGTAGGATGATCCTAGTAAGTAGGATGGTCCTAGTTAGTAGAATGATCCTAGCGCTGGGTTTACAAGGGGGATGGTCCTAGTAAGTAGGATCATCCTAGCAAGCATGTGTTTCGAGTTTACAAGGAGGGGGATGATCCTACCCTTGCCTCGAGTTGACGTTTCCGTTGTAACTAGGCAACGCGAAAGCGGGTAATTTAAATTGCGAAATGTGAAATATCATTTCCAACATGGCAGCACAACGAAATGGTCTCATTGCTTCACTTGCGATCTTGTTGGTTGTTGTCACGCTTTGTGCTGCGATCGTTGTTGTTATTCATCAAAAGAAATTGAGTAAAAGTACTTTTATTTCGAAATGCAGCGGGAAAATCACACAAACAATTTGACACAGGGAGCCCAGTCTGAATCTGACTAGCCATGTGGGGGGATGATCCCCCCGTCGTGTTTACAAGGCAGTGGGATGATCCTACCTACTAGCATCATCCTACCAAGCTGCTAGGATCATCCTAGTGCCTTGTAAACCCAAAGGGGGGATGGTCCTACTTAGTAGGATCATCCTACCTCCTTGTAAACAGGGCNATCTGACTAGCCACGTGGGGGGATGATCCCCCCGTCGTGTTTACAAGGCAGTGGGATGATCCTACCTACTAGCATCATCCTACCAAGCTGCTAGGATCATCCTAGTGCCTTGTAAACCCAAAGGGGGGATGGTCCTACTTAGTAGGATCATCCTACCTCCTTGTAAAAGGGCCTAAATACCCTGGGTACGGCTGAGTAAGTTTAACCCAAAGTCAACGCCTGATCAAGGATAAATACTGCACAAATAAACATAGAAGCTCTCGGAGCATGACTCACGGATAATGCATCCATATAATAATTACAACGTAAATAA
>OFHS01003561.1:0-16538 GCA_900245855.1 Calvadosia cruxmelitensis | reverse complement strand
AACTTTCCATATTTCATGCATGTACTGTTTTAATGATGTGGAGGGCCCTGTGGAAGAAAAGTCTTTAGACTTAACAGGTTTTTTACCCTCTTTAAATAAAGATTTGATTGATTGATTGATTGATTGAACCACGTGACGCTTCTCCAACGTCAACACCTGCCAGTGGAATACCTAGTAATAGTGTGCACTTTACTTACCGTAGTTATTGGAAGGTCTCCAGTGTCACTTCCAGAGCTTCCACCAGAGACGACCAGGCTACTGCTGACACCTTCAATTTGCATGCTGTTGCCCTGAAAACAATATCCACGTATGCTGATGAGATGAAGCTTTGAAACAACATTGATTGTCTTTTGTTTAACAAAGGGTTACCAAATAAACCAAAGGAATGTCTGTCTTGAACAAAAGCAAAAGCTACAACAAATGTGTAGAAATGAACCGGTAAGGAAATTTACTGATTATTTTGACTGATTTTGAAGTTTTTGCTAGTTTTAATCAGCCGATTAATTTGGTAAATCGATGTTTGTATTTATAGTAACACGTTTCACTAAATGCCAGACAAAAAACCAACGTCAGATTAGCAGAAACGTATGATCAAACACATGAAACTAATCGTTAAACAAAAACCTAAATATTGCACCGCATGCAAACTGCACAACAAGATTCAACAAGGCCCTTGCATAGCGTAAGCTTCAAACTACTGCTAGTGGGCGGCAGCTGGAGCACGCTCTTGCAACAAGAGATTGTGTTAACTGCAATTGCAATTCATAGAACTAGAAAGACAATTTTACTATCAATTACCTGACTTGCGAATGTGTTCACAAAATTCTGGACGGCTATCGCTTAGCAAGGGCTGTAGGCATGTGCCTACTGGGTGATCAGGCTCTGCCAATATGACACATGAATTTCAACAAGTGGATGATATAGGATGTTGCCTGATTGGACTAACTGTAAATCTACCTGCCTACCATTTTGCATCACAGTAAATTTTGATCGCTATTTTCTGTCTATTGTCACCTTTCTACGTTAGAGTTTGGTTGTGTACAGCATCTGTTCAATGGTCTTGCATACGGATTGGTCGACACACATGCGAGACAATTCATGAGCCAATGAGATGGCGACACGGCATGCTGCAAAAAGAATGATTAATTCAGTTTCACAATGGAACGTAGTCCAATAGATTACCTTTTTGAAAAGCCTTGCTTCAAGGAGTTCGCGTCGTTGGGGATCCAGTCCCTCCATGACTTGAGGTTCTGTTACCTTAGCATTTGGTCCATTATGCAACCGTTGCAATCCACTGCAAAGAGACCGAGGTCTCGCAAGGAAGCTGCCAGTAAAAGTACAAGTACATATCAAAAGGAGGATGACCAAAAGTACCAACTACATAGCCAAATCCACATTTATAGTCATATACGTCTGCAATCCTAAACGAGAAATTGATTCTCTCTCCCTCCCAGCGCCTCAATGTAACAACAGCAAACAGTGACGATTGCCATCACTTCTTCTTCAATTGTGTTGTGCATCATGGAACTCTGCCGCAGTACCCCTACAATCCTTTAAAAACAGTTGAAATTGTATTTCGAAGAGCCTCAGTGACAGCTGTATCAGTGATGTTGATTTTTATCGTGGCATTGATTGGAAATGTATCACCGCATGGGAGGCGAGACGTGCCTTCCATGTGAGTATTCATATCTTTGATATATTTACATATATAGACACATACTCGAATCAATCGTGACGTACTGATGTCTTTTATTTCCAAAACAGATAAACAAACAGACAAGGAATCTTGACGACCTGCTAAATGAGCTGCAAATCACAATGCGGTCAAGTACAAACTAAAGCGCTGCTCCGTCGTGGAAGACGTTGGGAGAGGTAATCTGGACGCCAGCGCAACAAAATATACTAGTTGGCTTGATATAAAAATAATTACAAAATAGTTCTCTGATACCTACAGTGACGAAATTTTAGCAGACGCTCCTATGCATGTGGCATGAGTGTCATCAAATCGCTAAGTTATTGCTATCCGCTGGAAATTGTGATGAGCTGCCAAAGTGCCACAACCGGAACTTCCACGTAGTAAGCTCTCTTGTGGAAACGACATGGGTTCTGTTTCACGTACATCTTCACACCTTTCGTTTTTTGACAACCAAATTTGATTGATTGCGCAACCATTTTCAAACTTCAAGGCATCACAAATGTATTAAATCTTGCTAAAATTAAAAAAATATTTTTGCAGAAGGTGTTTTCTCAATCATATCTATCTACTCACGAAATAAAAAAACTATCCGTCATCGGCACTTTAAAGTAAACAACAAGCATCTAAAATGCATTGCATTCAATCTTGGTATCACCATTTCCCACCATGCTATCCTTTCTTGGAACAGAATGTAATATCATTCTCATATAGCCGTACCATTCAGTTCTGTTGGAAACCGAGATTGCTCATTACAGAAAAGTGGCCTGCCGGAGAGTCAAATTCGCGACCTTTGGATTGCCAGTCCACTGCTCTGCCGTTGAGCTAGACGCACCCTCGTTAATCTGCACAAACAATCTCCCTTATATATCTGCAGTCGAGTGAGCCTCGTTACGTCGTCGTGTGCCGGCCATTTGGTAACACGACCGCCTTTAATTTTACGAACCACTATGAGTTGCTTTGTAGAGTGTCTAGTGTAAACATACACTTTTCAACAAGTTCTCCAAACAGCAGAGCACAATTTATTAAATCCTGTTCACAAAAATAAAAGTTGCAAAATGTATCAGCGAAAAAGTTGAAACAGAAAGTTTGGAGTGTATCTTCCAAACAGAAACCACCTGTGCCTGTGGAATGATCCTGGGACTGAATTCTGTTTGTTAACAACTTTAAAACAGGTATAGCTACCCATCTATTCAACCGCCGAAAGAAGACTGTGCAATAATGCAACATCTGCCATGTGTGTTTCAATTCGCATCTCAGGGGTGGTACCCTGACCTGCTATTGTTGTGGTTTTGAAACTTTGATGGGAACATTGTCATGTCAGAAGGGTTACAATTGTTGCAAGTTGGGAATGAGACCCAAAAGTCAATAATCCAGTTTCTTTTTCAATGTCATACGCTTTTGTGCAACACATACTAATTACAATAAGGTATGGTGCTACAGATAACAAAATAGTTCAAGCGACGAAGTATGCAAGGGTTGATTGGCAATCAAGCATGAAATGTCTGGCAGCCTTCTAGTCACCGTCTGGTGACAGTGTTCTTTTCTAAAGCTACCTGCTTTCGGACGACGGGAAAACAAGAGACTGGAGTCACGCTGAGCATGCTGAGCTGCAATGTTAGACTGACCATTAAGCTGGGGACCTACTTTTAGCAGCCCCCGTTTCAAGGGAAGACTCCCGCTCACGTCCACTAGAATTCGCCACTGCGTCAACACACGGGACAGAAAACCAAGCCTTCGCTATTAACAATGAAATCGAAAGAGCGAAATATCTCCTCTCAAGTTTTAAACTAGAAACAACAGGTTGTTCTGCCACCGGTCAAAATTCTGCTTCATCACCTCCTCATCACGATAATAGTAATAGCGAAAAAGTTACGTAGGTAAAGCGATGCATCGTCACTTTCTTCAGCGACGCCATCAGCCACGACCGAAGGAAATATAAGGGGATCTCGCAATTCACACGTTCTTGAAAGGAAAGGGTGGTTGAAATGATTTAAACAGGCTGGAAACAGCACTACATAACACATAATTCCTAGCTAATAGTTACCGGTAGAAAACTCTGCAATGTCGTTTCGTAGCGTATCCCGTAATGATTTGATCAAGCCAGGGTGGCCAACGCCGGACAAAAATAACAAAAGCCACAACCGGGAACGAGTCGTTTGTAGTACAACACCAGAAACATGAATCAGATTGTTGGGATCTTGATAGAGGAAACAAGGGCCTGGTTGATGTGGTTGGAAGTTTTTAGGCTTTTAAGATGATGTCAGTAAGTAGAAAGCCAAGAAACCGGTCGACGGAGAAGGTACTCGTGTCAAGAAAAGATGGCGCGGCCAACAGGTTTACCACGCTAACATCATTAAACAGACACTCCTGTTGCATCCACGGACAAGATGCACAGACACTGTTATAAATAAAAGGATAAACATTCATTGCTTTGGGGGAATAGTCGTTAGCTTCCTTTTCGATAACGTAAGGACGGTTTACGACGAGCTGACTTGGATGACCAGCAGTCTCGCATATGTGTAACAACCCTCCCTCTCTGCGACACCTCCGAGATCAGAACTCGTGCACAGACAAAACAAAACGATAGAAAATATAGTTTTGAAAAGATTAGGCTTCATGTTTATTGTTTACTTACCCTTCCTTGCTCCTTAAAAATGCAACAGGACGTCGTAGCTGGCAAAGAAGGCCAACAAGAGACGAAGTGGTGTGCTTCTCTCTGCACCCCTTCACCGGGTCCTTGCGATTCTACTAGTATAAAGAGACTGGTCACTAGTAACCTCACACACAAATAAACAATACTCGCTACAGAAACGTGCTTCTTCCCCGGGAAAACATAATGGCCGCCCGCAGCTCTCTTCAACTTGCTGGAAAGATTGCTCTTGTGACCGGTTAGATTCGTTATGTTGTTGGTTTCTCAAGCAAATATATTACTTTTCATTATGATTTCAATATGATAAGAATACAAAACTATGATAAGCATGTACAAATATATCCAAAATGAACCTAGTTTGAGTTGCCAATAAATAAAGAAAAGTTTATCTAAAATGAGACTACAATTAAAAACTATGTAAAAATTGCAGAACTATTTGCAAGGTTAAACATCTCAAGAAGCACTTTGTTGGATAACTAGGTTCCTAGCAGAAGCAGTTCTTCCTCGCTGAGGAAAGAACCAGCAGTGTGGCCCTATTTGAAAGTGTGTAGGTTACGCCGAAGATCTTCGACGTGGAGCTTAATTGCTGTATTTTGGTAATTGGCATGGCACAAGACACGAAATCTGAAGAGGCTGATACTAAGCACTATTAAAAATCCAAGATTGAGTTTTGATCTTAACTGAAAGCAGCACTTCCTGGTGTAATCTTCGGCGTACAAAAAAAAAACTTTCCAGTGTAGTGCCCTTATTGGTTATCTCGTAATCGTATATGTCACGTGATCATTTGTGCTGTAATCTTGTTACCTTCATAAATAGGTGGCCTTTCTGTCGAGGTTGATTTCTATAGAAATTATCATTTTGGGGTTACGAAGAATGACGTTTCTAGACCTACACAGGTGGCTGCTCTATAGAGGTGGCCACTAATGCCAGGGGCAGATCTAGCATTTTGGTTGACTGTGGCCCGAAAATCAAAATAATGTAACTTGCCACTGGAATTTTGTACAAACATAAACACATGAGATTTTACTGCACAATTGCAACGACCAGCTACAACGCTGGTATTTCTCACTATTTTCAACAACTAGTGGTAGCAAGTTATTTAGGATTGTTAGCAATTAGCTTCCTTCGGACAAGACAAAATAAACACCGGCATCAGAGACTCAAGATTAGCAATCAACATCAAATCCCTGCAAAGGAAGGTTCACAAGGCAACTCACAACTTACAAAGCACAAATCATAATGAACACAAACATGCGGACTACAGCTTCTTCCGAGATGGTTTATGGCAGGTTGTTAGGCTTTCCAGTTTCCAATCTTCTAAGCGAGAAATTGTCAGCCTCCAGGCTTTCCAGCGATGAAAACCACGCTCCAGTGCAGCAAAATAGCAGTAGAACAGCAGCCATGTTCGTCCCACCTTGGTTCACCCGCTGTTTCTTTCAAAGTTGTCAACGAAGAAGCTTGGCAATGAGTTGTTTACAGAGCACGAACTGGCGACTTTCACGACTCACGAGTAGGCCACACTCGGCGACAACCCCAGCATGCTTTGAGAGCTTTGACTGTGGCCCGAATTTACAGAGTTTGATAGGAAAATCGACTGAAACGTCAATCTGAGGCAGTTTGACTGTGGCCGAACTGTGGCCCGGCTATTGTTTAGCGAGAGATGAAAGAGATCCGACTGTGGCCGAAATGGCCTCGTTTCGTGATGGAAAGTCAGGGACTGTGGCCCTTTGTTCTGGAAGTAAACAAAGCCTTGGCTATGACGTAATCCCGCAACCCCAAGATGGCGTCTCCAGGGACAACGGCCGATGGCAATGAGTAGGGCTCAGATCGTATTTAGACAGGGGCACAGGCTTAAAATTGGGTACTGGAATGTGCAAAGGCTTGCCGTAAGATCCAAGGGGTAATTTCGAAACAAATTTAACTCTTTTCCTTCTAATTAATTTTTTTTCACCAAAACTTTGACTATGGCCGAAGCTACAGTAGCTACAGTCTGGATCTGCCCCTGAATGCAGGTTTCACTGTACAGAGATTCCAACCTCATCAGCTCGAAAAAAGGAGATTTTTACAACACAAATTTTTCCCAGAAAATTGCAAGAAAGACAACATACAAGCAATATTGATTACATCCTTTCGTTTCAACTTCAACATGTTTTGACTTTGTTGCAGCATTTTTGGTAGCCCATAAACGTTTGCATGACACAAGGCATGAAAACTCACACCATTGCCATAGAAACGATTTCCATTTTCTGATTGGATCACGTTTTCAATACAATGAGCTCCATACCAATGCGTAGATGAGTAGAATAAGGAGTTTGGCAGTTCTTCAAAGACAAGATTTTAAGTCATTCTGCCTATTATTTATATCAAATGCAATAAAGAGAACCAACTGAGAAACCGGGAGTTAATCATTGAAAATGGAAGGCCTGAAAAGTGTCTCAAAAACGGGAGGTTTCCAGTCGAAGCGGGAGAGTTGGAATCTCTGCAATAATTCATAGTCCTACCTCCAGTTTTGAATAAATGCAGATGGGTGTAGAATGTCAACCGCCAACTTGCCAACTCGTCAAATAATTATCATAAACAATGCAACCTAATCACTTCCGCATCATTGTCCCCATGCAAGGGGAGGCCGCGAAAAGCCTACTTTGAGCAAATAGAAGATGATTTGCTCAAAGTAGGCATCACCATCAAAGAAGCAGCCTCTCTGGCGCTCAACAGAGATAGATGGAGGAGCACAGTGAACAGGTAGTTATAATCACGCCATGTTTCCTCGAGGAACAATTTGGGTGTCTTAAGTAGTAGCAGTATACAAGATCAATGCAAGATTGCACAATTGGCGATGCAAACAGCAATAACCTGGCAGTAGTGCGATCAGTTTTAAAGCAATATGCGAGATTCAGGGATATTGCACTATACAATTGAGTTTTGATTGATATTGATTTGTCTACCTTTCATACTGAAATGAAAAAGAGAAAGTAACGTGTAAACAGCCTTCTCACTGCCATTTTGTGCTCTGTGATTGCTGATGAATTTTTCAAAGTCCACGGCAAATTGTAGCCTATCACCAATCCATGCCACGACTATGATGGCACAACTCTTCCAGAATTGCTCTTACAGATGACTAGGAGTCCAGTAATTGCGCTTGATGCGGAATTTTTCATGCACACTGTTCATTATAATTATTTAGCGAGTTGGCAAGTTGGAAAGTTGACATTTTACACTCACCCGGAAGAATGATGTTCAAGGTCGAGATCTTGGAACAATCGTACATCAACGAAACAACAAATAACTTGAAATATATGTGCTACAAATTGATTGCAATATTCTTTTCCATAGTGAAATCCTCTAAAATTAGATGCTTTCAAAGATTTTCTTATCAATAAACCTGTCAGTTTTCTCTCACGATTTTATTTTTATATAGTTCACCAGGAACTCCTCAACGGAACGTTTAATTTGCTGTACAGTGAAACCTTTCTATAATGGTCACCTCTGGAACCTGAGAAAAATGACCTTTATAGACAGGTGGCCTTGCTGTCCAGGTTGATTTTTATAGAAAGTGTCATTTTGGGGTTATAAAGAGTGGCTTTTATACACAGGTGGCTGCTCTGTAGAGGTGGCCGCTAATACAGGTTTGACTGTAGGCCTACACTGATAGGCCTATATGATGGTAGTGTGTCCTGCTGCAGTTCATTAACACTAAATATGACTTTTATATCACATTTCAGGCTCTGGAAGTGGAATTGGACGATCAGTGGCAGAACTGTTTGCTAAACATGGCTCATCCGTTGTTCTAGTTGACAGGGATAGCTCAGGAAACACTGCTACATTGAATTCATTGCACACTGATGTTGTTGAATCTCAAACGCACGCTACCTTTCACGCTGATGTTTCAAACCGACAGGAGATCTCTGATGTGATGAGCGAAGTGTCACAGGTAAATATGTTTGAAATTTATCATTTCGAAACACTGCGCTATTGATCGTTGTCTACTGTCAATGAACAGCAATGGACTGCTTTAGAAAAATGTTAAATTTGCGAAAGAACCGTTCAATATTTCATGATTCATCATTATCATCATTTATTCAGATACCATGCAAGCCCTTTATGTTTTTTTTTAATGGACTGATACATATTATACAAAGTGGATACCGCTTAACTAATTATAATATGTAATTCTTTTATAAGCAGAAATTAAATAATTTAGTAATCAGAAATTATATAATTATATAATATCACCTCCGTGCTCCATGAAGGAAGTTTTCAATAAATCGATACAGAATATTATACAGTGAAACCTGTCTATAATGGTCACCTTGAGGACTTTAGGAAAATGACCTTTATACGCAGGTGGCTGCTCCCTAGAGGTGGCCACTATTACAGGTTTAACTGTAGTAGAAATTCGAAAACTTAATAATGAATAGTCAAGACTTTAAACTTAAATTATTTAAAACTTAAAATGTGAAAACTTTCTACTGTTATTACTACTACTTACTTGCTACAATTCCCTGTATATAAAGGCCACTCTTCATAACCCCAAAATGACACTTTCTATAGAAATCAACCTGGACAGAAAGGCCACCTGTCTACAACAGTCATTTTCCTCAAGTCCCAGAGGTAACCATTATAGATAGGTTTCACTGTAAATAGTAAGTACGTATAATCGATAGAAATAATAGTGGAAGTTTTGCAGACTATCTGTCTCTCTTCACTTGGATACAGAATTTACAAATTGAATAAATAAATCATTACTGATCATCACGTCTACCGATATTTGTTGCTTATTAGTGAATATACGCGTTATACAGCTACAGTGAAGCCTGTCTATAACGGTCACCTCTGGGACTTGGGGAAAATGACTGTTGTAGATAGGTGGCCTTTCTGTCCAGGTTGATTTCTATAGAAAGTGTCATTTTGGGGTTATGAAGAGCGGCCTTTATACACAGGTGACTGCTCTGTAGAGGTGGCCGTTAATACAGGTTTGACGTATATAGTTGTAAAAGTCAAATATTGTTTTTCAATCAAGCTGGGAGTTGAACCCGCATTCTCTGGCTCCGGAGTCAAGTACCTCAGCCATTAGAACATTGGCCCTCACAAGCACACAAACGAAATTCGGTCTCTTCTGCTCTTACTATAGGATTACACATAGTTATATGAATCCAAGAAAGCAAAAATTAAGATGGCTATTTGGAGCAGGTGTTATATTATCATCATCATCATCATTTATTCAGTTATCCAATCAGTTACAAGTTATGTTTGTCGTGGAACTGAGCTCACAAACTAATAAATCATGATAAATTTTTTTTTTGCTTTTTTGCTTTTTTTTAATTGAGTTAATTATATAATTAAATGATAATCACTATCAGTTGAGTTTCCGATGGGTCTAGATCGTTTTTGTTTGTTGTTTTGTCTGAAGCTTTTTCCTTCTCCTGCACACATTCTTGTCAACTGTGCTGGGATCACAAAAGATCAATCCTTCCTCAAGATGACTGAAGAAAACTTTGACAAGGTCCTTGATGTGAATCTAAAGGTTAGTTCGTTAGTGATGTCCTGATGAAAGCTGCTAAATGATAAGACGAGCATGTGAACTGTATTACATTATGGCGAAGTAATATTGAGGGGTTGATTTGTGTGATCTCTGAGGAATTGAAACGACGACAAGAAACAGTGACAGAAACTAAGACGTTTAAAGTTTTCAGTCTTGTCACCTATTGCAACTGTCTCTATTGAGATCCAACGGAAACTAAATTATGTAAGCGCACCTACGAGGGTAATCACATGACTGACACAATAGGAATCCACTACCAAAACCACAGCGCTGAGCGTGTTGGCCAAAAGGTTGAACGTTTGTGAGAAATAGCATTATGTGCCATTGAAGGAGGACGATTGCTATAGGGTGACCAATGCAGCTTATGTTGTCCATTTGGTCGTTTACATCAAAATCTTGAATCGCAATTTCACAATCTAGGTATTACTACGATTTTACAACATTTACTTTATGTGACAAGTGAACATGTACACGTACAGGCCTTGCGCAGCTATACAATTCCTTTGCCTCCCTCGGATAGACCAGGCAGTTTGCATTGAATGCAATTTACTCCTTCATATTGCAAGTTCGTTGCTGTCCCAAATCTTCCCTGCAGAATTCCCCATTTCCAGGACTGCCTTGTTGATAAACCCCCACAAAATCCACAATTATATATTTCATCAAGGAGAGTGATGCCAGTAGAGATGGCCCTGATTAATTAAATAATTCTATTAATCGTTCTCAACGCAATTAATCGTTGTGAGTTTCAATAATCGTTTAATCTTTCATGAAAAAGACAAGAAAAATGCATTCTATCTGCACTCTCGAAGCGTCGATTGCTCGCTCGCTGATTTGTTCGCTCGCTGATTTGTTCGCTTTCATAATTTATTCGTTTCTGTTTCATTAGAGGTTTTACTGTATCGTAAATAAGGTCAAACGTTTACTCCTGCCAGTGACGCGAATCACTCATATGTTTGAAAGTGTATGTTTACACTAGACACTCTACAAAGCAACTCATAGTGGCTCGTTAAATGAAAGGCGGTCATGTTACCAAATGGCCGGCACACGACGACGTAACGAGGCTCACTCAGTGGTAGATATATAAGGGAGATTGTTTGTGCAGATTATCGAGGGTGCGTCCAGCTCAACGGCAGAGCGGATGATGAGCATTTGATACAACAGCGATCATCCAATTTAAGCCAACATTATAACTAATCCGTTCTGGTTATAGCTTTTATGAAATTTCATCACAATAGCAACAGGAACACAAGCACGGAAGTCTGTGACCAAGAATATTGAGCTTTTAATGATGGTTCAGTTAACTGGTAACCCCTGTAGACCCCCAATCCTAAGCAACATCAGTGACCTTGCACTGCCCTTGTTTTATGTTGAAATCTTCTGGATTTGCTCATTTCTGTTGGGTCATCTATATCTAGATTTCACAAACGTCTGTCTGTATGTTTGTTTGTCTTTGTGATGCAAAACCCGGCACCTGCCTCTTATTAGCAAGTATGGATTTGACTAGCTCTGGGAAACAGCAATGCTTTGGTTCTGCACGGTTTTTGAAACACACAGCACAGTGCCAACGCTCAAACCAGGTCAAAGTTGAATAATGCAAATTGGGATAAAATCTAACAGATCCGTTTTTTTAAAAAAGTCGCCTTAAAGCCGAGCTATGATTTCTACAAGTTTGATGAAATTATCGCTGTGGGATGGGCACCTTAAATTTGCTGTGCCCTCGAAAGGATCGATTTCAGTCTCTTGGGAGCCGTAGCTGAAGCGAGGAACAATAGGCGGAATTCGACGCAGCATTCGATACTGCTGCTTTATGGGCTAAAGCTGAGAACACTGATTTGATTAGAACTAATTTAATATCCAGCCAAATGCGAAGCAACGATGCTGGACGCAGCTGCGTTAGCAGCGAGGACCAGCTAGTCTGACTATATTTCAAGAGGAGCTATCTCTGAGGTCATCTGAATAATTCTTTTGAATATACATTGCGTCTTGGATTCATTTCATCTTTCAATTGTGTCATGACGTTTGTTGCTGTAGTGACTGACGCGTGGTCAGTGTGAACTTGATGTCGTCATTGTGTAGTCACGTGATTGTAAATATATGTAGCTGTGTCATCCTGTAATCATCCTCTTTGCCGTATGTACTTTGTTGTGTTAACAGCTCTGTCTGTCCTCTAATCTACGCTGTGTCTCACGGCATAGAGCTCTGGCACCAACGACCATATGTACTCCTTGGAACTCTGCCATCTCTCCCTGCCGTGGGACCGGTACCCTGTCTATCAAACATTATATATATGGAATGCTAAAGCCGCCTTATCTGATTGTCTCGCCTTCTACATTGCTGCTTGACGTCTATGTGTACTTGTGAGTGAATGACAGAGACACAACCAGGCTGGATGCTGCAAATTTATGAAATAATATCTTTAACCGGAGCACAAGATTACAACACAAATATCACATGGCATATACGATATACGATATTTGATTAATTGATTACGAGGCTTCCGATAAGGTGCTACATATGCTCCAAACATGTGTCGTCTTCATAGCATGTATCTCAATGGACGTGACGTTGTCTATTTCTACGGGCAAGATAGCCCCGCCTTTGCCCTTCAATATTGCCCAAGTGTTCATCTTCTAATGATAGGTAACTTGCAACCAAGGAGGGGATTCAAGCTCTTGAAAGGCAAAGAAAATATTTTGCTAATAGAAATTGACACAATGATGTAATTTGCTATCATTGCTATTGTTTTAACTAACGTTCATCTTTCCTGTCTTCCAATTGCAGGGGACATTTCTTGCGTCGCAGTTGTTCTCTCAGCATTTTGTCAAAGCTGAAATGAAAAGCGGATCAATTATCAATATTTCGAGCATCAGTGGAAAGGTGTTGAATGCAGATGAAGGCAGCAAAATATTTCCGTGAACGTGTTTATACTGCATTCTATTTTCTGTGTGTCCTTTGTGTTTGGCAACCGCAACCCTGACTTCCTGAGATGCCATTACAGTCAAACATATATTAGCTGCCACCTCTATAGAGCAGCCACCTGTGTATAAAGGCCACTCTTTATAACCGCAAAATGACATTTTCTATAGAAATCAACTTGGAAGAAAGGTCACCTGTCTATAAAGGTCATGTTTCTCAGGTCCCAGAGGTGACAATTATAGACAGGTTTCACTGTAGGACTAAATTGTAACCCAAATTGTGTATATTATCTGTTTTACAACTGAAAATCCACTGAAGTGGATACACTGAAATAATACATCAAAAACATTAATTGACAATTTTAATTTTACCATTATCTGTCAATTTTAATCATTGATATGTAATACCATCTTAATTTCCATGTATGACTGATATGATAAGTAAACAAACAAACAAACAAACAAACAAGCAAACAAACAAGCAACTAATAAAAAAATCAGGTTATAGCTTACGCGATGGAACAACAAACCGCGTGCCACCCCCTCTTCCAGGAAGTTTCATTCAATGCATGTCAAAGTAAATAGTCGGTAGTTGTTGGCTGAAGATGCTGTATATTTCTTGAAAATAAAGATTTACAACCTGTTTTCCATACATTTAATAGCATTATTGCATTCGGAAAACTACAAAAACTGGCCATGTGTAATTGTACATTACCTACAAACGCTAATCACTACAGTGTACATTGCTAAAATGTCAACAAAAGAAATCAACTGTACAGCTTTGGTTTCACTGAGTCTTTTGTTGTTGCTGTTGAGAGAAAGCTTCAGCAACCAGATGAAAGGTGTCTCAAGATGAGGCAATCAAATATTTTGCAGTATTTCACAGCACTTTGAAGCTAGACGACATCTCTTCAAATGATTAATGACGGTATTTGTATTGTATTGTTATAATCTCAAAGGAGGAGTCTTCTCGGGCTTTATTCATGGACCGGGACTAAAGTGTAGTCCAGGAGTAAGCATCTAGTCTGGACTAACTACTAAAATCTGTATTTGGGGCTTGAGATTTAGTCCTGGACTATGATTTAGTCCCGGTCCATAAGAAAGGCTACCTGTCTATAAAGGTCATTTTCCTCAGGTCCCGAAGATGACAATTATATACAGGTTTCATAGTAGTTTTGATAAAAGAAGTTCTTCACTTCAATTTGTCTGTGTTCTCTGTAGATTGGCAATTTGGGCCAGGCGAACTACTCTGCTTCCAAGGCTGCCGTCATTGGCCTCACAAAGACATGTGCAAAAGAACTTGCAAGGTATAATGACCGTCACACACTACGTACAATGTCCTCATCAGGAGGAAGCTAACTGTCATTGCTGTGCTTGCCATCCATGGAAGCATAGCAAGCAAGGACCAGTTTCTAAAGCTTTCGCAAGTATCAGTTAATTTGATTATTTTCATGTAGCTAAATGTAATTTAGGTGAGGTTAGACTCACACCATAGTCCTGACGTGCCAGGGGGTTGTAATAGAGGCGGGTCTCAGTGTGGCTTAATTGGTGTAGTGTGTCATCAGACATTGCTACTGCCTGCGAAATCCAAAAATATTTGCTTTATCAAAATCTGTGCAGTTGCTGCAAATCGCACGCAACATTAGGCCTTGCGCCACGATAGATATGGATGGGATGCTAGGAATTTCCCACCCTGCCTTTCCCTTTAATTCATAAGCAGGTAGTAATAGGAATTACACTGACTTAGCAGTGTGACTGGTGCTTTGTTGTGGTGACAGGTTTGCTATCTCGACTACTATCATTTGCGGGGAAGCAGCCCCCACCAAACTAATTTCTGCTATTCACATCCATGCAGCTCTCACCAAACCAAGCACCAATGCCAAACAACTTCTCTATGGTGATGAGTTCATCTTAATTTATATTGCCAGTTTTGTCAAATTAAAGGCTTACATTGGCTTTTGTTATGGCTACTTTCTGAAAATGATTTTAAAAGGCTACCTAGCGCTTTGTATCATTGTATGTTTTGAATTCTTCCATTTTTGCGAGTACGAAACTAGTTCAACTAGTTCAATTACCGATAGTTCAAACCTGATTGAGATGTTTAGGGTAGCTTTTAAAAAAATCAGTTGTAATAAACTTCATTTTTTTTAAACATCAGGGGAAATAATCTACAATAAAGAAATGAAAATTGATAGTTTATATAATAAAACGTGTCTAGAATAATCTACAAATTATTCAATAAAACTATCTGAACGTGAACCTAAAAGTTACCTATAGTTACTACTTTACAAGTCCTTTTCCTAGAATGTTTTTTCTTAGTTTTCCGTTTTCATGAATTTTAGCAAATTTAGTATCACACTTTGATTAACCCCTGTCCTGCTGGTAAAACTATTTAAATGAAGACTTGAAGTCGCTTCACCAATTGCTGATTGGTTGCTTGCTAAGGACTAGCTATCTGATTGGTTATGTGTTGCTACTTTTGACCTGTTTTAAAACGTGTATACCCGTCAATAGCAGGACAAGGGTTAAGAATATTGCAGTGGGCAATGTTTAGAATTGGCTGTGTTCTTTAACGGCCATTACTTGTAGAGCTCTAACACATTAGTCTTTCATCATCATCAATCAATTTATTTTGTTCTCGTATTCAACTGAAATACTTACATGCAACCAGTTGCCAATAAATGGCACGTTTTACAGACTGACGAGTTATAAGATTTGCAATAAAATGATTAAAAAATAGCATAAACAACAGGATAAGATCACTTTAAAAAGGCATGCGTTAAAATAGGGTATAAAAAGGAGACGGAGAGGCACATAGAGGCCGCAGTAAAACATTGTCATGGTTTACCGCTGCTTTAATGTATTAGTTTAGTCAGGTTGACACCATTGACTCTCTTTTTAAAAGCTCTCTTGCTGCTGCTGGTACAATTGTCGGGATACATTTGGACGATCGAGTTGTATATATATTATCTTTGTTCTTTGACTGGAATTGGCAATTTTTCATGTAGCAGATACATAATATAACAAATTTAATATTGCTAATACAGTCAAACCTGTATTAGCGGCCCCCCCTTTAGAGCAGCCACCTGTATATAAAGGCCACTTTTCATAACCCCAAATGATACTTTCAATAGAAATCAACTTGTACAAAATGGCCACCTGTCTATAAAGGCCATTGTTCTCAGGACCCAGAGGTGACCATTACAGACATGTTTCACTGTATCAACAATAACCAGTATACATAGGGTAAACATTTTATAAATAAATTGAATAATATTAAAAAACGGGAACAGATTTATGCTTCTAGGTGTAAGCGACACAGATGCTTGAAACCCGCCGGCTGCGCCACTTTCTTGATCGAAGGGAAAAGTCCATCCCACAGATGTGCCCCAGCAAACTGAAAGAAACTTTTGTGAAAATGTTGGATATACAGTGTAACCGCAATAGTAATAGTACAGCGCAATAGTAATTTGCCAACGATATCCTTTGCTCTTATTAGGAATTGTGCTTATCAGGAAATGGTTAAGAGAGTTTGTACTGTACTTCGGTACATAGTAAATTGTTTGCAGATAAACGGGTTTTTCGCTTATCCGATTTGCGCTTAAACGGGTTATACTGTATATGATATTGTGTGTGGATGATAGCGTTTTTAACCCTTGTCCTGCTATTGACGTGTATACACGTTTTCGAAACAAGTCAAAAGTAGCAACATATAACCAATCAGATAGTTAGTCC
>OFHS01003560.1:743-16542 GCA_900245855.1 Calvadosia cruxmelitensis | reverse complement strand
ATATCCACCCAAATGCGAAGCAACGACGCTGGACGCAGCTGCGATAGCAGCGCGGACCAGCTAGTCTTATTGATTATCGAACCATGAAATGGCAAGCTAAGTTTTGGTTGTTGATTTAAATTGATTTATGGTTTATGTATCGTTTGATTTCGCTTTTAGAAAGTTACGGCTTTATATCGGTATCGGTACCGGCCGATAGTAGCTTTTTATCGGTAGCCGATATATCGGATCGGTATATCGGCAAAAATTTATATCAGCTCATCCCTAATCACAAATGGGGGGAGGGAGGAGGGAAGAAACAACCAGGTCCTCATGAACAGACTCCAAGTGTTTCTAAGGCCTAGTTCAGACGGCGCTCCAAGTGCGCTCCGAACTCAATTCAATTGAGAGCGACGCAAGAGCGCACTTGGAGCGTCACCGGTTCAGACGGCGCTCCAAATTCGTCGCTCTCAATTATTTGTGCGTGAAACATGAAGTAACGAGTCAAATTCTATTGTTCTCGTCTGTGCTATTTCTCAAAATGCGTCATCCTCCGGAAACAGTTAACGATTGCACAGAATAGGATACGCACGTGATGTAAACATGCAGTTTGAAGCTGTGGCTGAGGTTTCGCTCACTCGTTTTTGAGGGGCATTTTGCAACTCATTTTGCTCAAATATAACGTCATGAATTGAATATTTTACGTGAGAAATCAATTTTAAATTGAAGAGCAATGCGATGCCTTTTTATTGCCACAGAGTCTACAAGATATGTGAGCGATTGCCCATTCTCAAGAAAGAGCATCAACATTATAGAATGAAAATTCAACCTGACTTTGTCTATGTGCGTGACTTTGACTGGCTGACTATGTGCGTGACTTTGACTGACTATTTCTATATACCTTGGCTGTATCTATATGTTTCGAGCTTTCTTTATCCGCGAGCAACGCAGCGCTAACTTTGCACGTGTCTGATTACACTGATTTCCATGGTAACAGCTCTGAAATCTGGCCGATTTTTGCTCCTGGCCTCCATTCCACGACAAGCAATTGAATTCGGAGCATGACAAGAGCGCCGTCTGAACCGGCGTCGCTCCAGCACCGCTCCAGGGTAGTTTGGAGCGACAGAGCTCGACGCTCCAGCACATTTCGTCGCTCCTAATTCGTTTCTCATGCTCCTAATCGATTCAGACGGCGCTCCAAGTGCGCTCCTAATTCAGCAATTGAGTTCGGAGCGCACTTGGAGCGCCGTCTGAACTAGGCCTAAATTGTGTTGCAAAAATCATTCTCGACTGCCATCTATTTTCATCTGCCTTTGCAGACCCCAGGAACTAGGATGCCTATACGTGTAGGCCTACAAGTCTCTGAACAATTTATTACTACACAACAGATCTTTTACACAAGTTTCTGATGTACACATAATTACAAAACCAGACACAAAGAAAACTCAGGCAAGATGCTTCATCCACAAGAAAGGGACTCTGGCGCTTGAGCCTAGACTTCACTTTAAGACTGGAATAATTTACCAACAGAACTGTGACATCTCGGGACATAATCAGTCTTTTGAAAGGAGCTCCATCAGTGCAGTTTACATTAAATCATTTAAAATAGCTTTGTTAATTAGAATGTTTAAACCTTTTTGCATTGTTCAATGTACACATTCTACTGTCAGCTTGTTTTACTACTCCATATTCCTATTTTCATATTTTTTACTATGTACTTATACAGAGCTCAACTGAAAGCCACCTTAACCAGTGATGTTGACCATCTGTCGAAAGATTTCGAAAAATAATTAAAAAAAAGGTTATAAGAGAAAGTGTCACTTACAAAAAGATGCTTTTCATCTCCTTCTCCTCTGTTATCTTCCTTGAGTAAGTTTTCGTCTTTCGGTCCAATGGTGCCCAGTTCAAAGTGAACAATTTTCTGCGACACAACACTGTACGAGTTGTCAAAACATAGCTCATAAGTACCGGTCTCTTCCAGCTCAATGTGCTTGTTTGTATTTTGAATGTAGGATTCTTTAATGTAGATCTTTCCAGTTGGCCCACGCCAATGGTAGCTCACATCGTTACCAGATAAAACCTAGTGAGCAATAACAAGCATACGGTCGAACTAGTAGTGAAATAAAATGTGCTGCTGGACCAAATAACCTCTACATACGTAAGAACAGATTTGTTCCTTTTCAGAAATACCTCAAGTTAGAGTATAGAGCCAGATTACAGAAAATGCGGCTGCATGCTTCTTTTGTAGGCTGTAAGAGTTTTTTCATGAAAGTGTCCTTTTTATGCGCCTAGCTCTTATTTCCTAAAGGGATTCAGAAAAGAACTTATTTGCCAGACACTGAATTTTATTTATTTAGCTACCAACCTATTAGGTTGCAAAAGTTGAAATTCATAGAACTAGAAACACAATTCTACTTTAATGTTTCAGGTCGGCAAGAACATTGATGAAATCAAACGTGTTTTTCTTAGCCACAACCCGCCAAAATGATCAATTCAAACTGCCAACTAGCCTGCATGTAGACAGGTTTTACTGATACATGATTATCTATTAGGCCTATGATTACGTAGATGTAACTTTGAAAGTTTGAATAGCAGCAAATTAATGGTTAGGCATGGCGTCTTGCAAGAATTCGCCAAAAGGACATTGTCCAATTCGGGGACTACAAATAGGGCTGCAACCGGGGGCCCCGTTTCCCCGCTTTAAACGGGAATCCCCGTAAGTTTTCGGCCTTTTTCCGGGGGATTGAAGGGGGATTTCCCCGTTCCAGATTCCCCGGTCTTCCCCGTAACCCTGTTCCAAAACCCCGGCTTTTAAACGGGGAAAATGTACTTTCCAGTAAATAGATTGTTTTCTGATCTAAAGAACTGAGAAAGGACTTATTTTTGGTAGCATGCTTACTGAACGATCTTTCGCGACGAAAGGAAACACCTCACACGGCTCGTAGACGGCTCACGTGTTGCGATCGTCTGTTGTCAGGGCAACACAGCATGACGTGTTTACCTCGTTGACTTCGCGTGAATAATTTCTATTGTTCTCATGAGATGATCGATTTCCAACACCTCCGCGACGCAAACAGACTTCCTCCGCGTTTCAGAGAACGAGTGGAAAGAACAGTGTGGAAGGGACACAGCTTTACTGCTGCTGAGCGATTCAAATGAAGGAAATCGTCGTTATAAAACATTACAGCGGAGTTTCAGCTCTCTTTTACTCTGTTCCCTAAATTGCTGTAACGTCTGTAGTAAATTTATGCAATGCAATGACGCAAACACTCACGGAACACCTTCGAAGGTGTTGACTGTTTACTTCTCGGAAAAATCAAGCAATCGACCAAGAACTCAGAAGGTACACTTTATCAGACTGCACAATATATATGGAAACCATAAATATTTTGACAGTATTTGAATCATCTGGTTTGCAAACGATAAAGCCAGGCTATGTGTGTTGGCAGACAACACGAGACTAATTTACGCTGACCACGTGCAGACAAGGAGCAAATGTTCCAGACTTGTCTTGCAATCATTTCAGTACTTATCCAAACTATCCTGGCATCTTTAAAACATCTATTTTCACCCATATTTAACTGAATGGACCAAGACAATTGCAAAGAAAATTTTTGCCCCCGTTCCCCGTTTCCCCGCTTCCCCGTTCGCCATTCCCCGGTCCTCCCCGCTTCCCCGATCTTTGAAAATTCCCCGTTCCCCGCCGGGGGAAAACCCCGTTACTTGGCCCCCGGTTGCAACTCTAACTACAAACAATTAAGAGCACCAAGAAATGTGCTCCCATTGCATGCGGTCAAATGCCAGCCCATACAGTCAAACCTGTATTAGTGGCCACCTGTGTATAAAGGCCACTCTTCATAACCCCAATATGACACCTTCTATAGAAATCAACATTGACAGAAAAGTCACCTGTCTATAAAGGTCATTCATCTCAGGTCCCAGATGTGACCGTTATAGACAGGTTTCAATGTACCGTCTTGGCGGACAACATGCTACGTTAGGAAGTCGAACGATAAAACTCTGAGCTGTTAAGAAATATCACTGTCTACAGCCGACCAGGGGCTATAAAATATCTTTGCAGATGATTTCACAAGCAGGATTCGAAATAACGGGTCTGTGATTGCGAATCATTTTCGAAGAATCACGAATTGATTTTCACAAAATCTTGAAAAATCACGAATTGATCTCTTTGCGCTTTTGCTGTTTCTTCCGTCGCGCAAGTTATAGCCGCGAACCGCCGTGAACAAAACCGCGGTTGCAGGACATGTGCAAATCTCGAGAACCATTCAATCCTGGTGTTGTTGTTTGTTTGCATCAGTTTTACGGCTTCTGGAATTCAACACCTATTTGTCATTTGAACCAGCTATTGTTTAGGGTGTAAAGGTCAGCCCATTATCTTTTGATTGCAAATTCACGTGAGCAGTTGTGCCTGAAAATGGTCAAAACATGTGCTTTCTCTTCGCGCTGTGTTAGAATGGGCAGAAATAAGTTTTGTTCTTGGTTCAGATAATGCTGGTACTTATAAGAAGCCTTGAAACAAAAGTTGAAAAACCTTAACCATCCTGCAATGTTCTGTTATTCTTTGCTGTTTTCCAGTATCTTGCTCTGCTTGGATAATTAAGACTCTCACAAGGATTGGGTGACAGCAAGGTGAATCTGTTTACCATGCCAAAGTTTGCTGAGTTGCTCAACGCTCATCAGAATTTTGAAAGGACTATTATCATCAAATAGCAATTCAGTTTGCAGTCTGCCCACTCTAACTGAATTAACACTGCCTGGCAAAACTTCGGTAATATAACATGGAATGACCTGGAAGGGCTAGCCATGCATTAAGGCTTGCAGAATTAGCAGTTTCCTGGAAAGTCAAAACACTAGGCAAAATGCAGGACCACTGACCCTTTAAGTTCTGGTTTCTAACAGAAGATGTCCATGTGCTGGACATATGAATTATATCTCTGATGGATTTAATGAGTTAGTAAACTGTCGTTTAGTTGGTTTAATCTATTCTGGTGAATTCAATCGTAAATTTGATGGGATCGCACACCCCAATGCGCTGGTGCATGCAAATGAGAGCATGCGGCTATTTTGAAAATTATATTCCATGATTACCTGTTATCTCATTTCATTACTCTATTTTATTTCTTCAATTGAACGTCGTTCTGTGTCTGTTCTGTCTCTTATTGCGTCAGTCAAAACGCTAAAGGGGGCGTGGCCGGTTATAAATATCACGAATTGTGTTTTGAAAGTTATTTCGAACCGTGACAAGCTTTCGTGTGGTTTCTTGTATCTCCTCTTTCATGCACTACTTCTGCCGCTTAACAGAAAAGATTATACCGCACATCACAGGAATGTTAATCTAACAATTGAGGGATTACAAAGCTGATGGTTCAAGTAGCTTCGTAGCTCAGACCTATGTGATGAGGCTTTTACAATTTGCTTGAAAATGATAACCAAATAATTTATTACGATGAATAAAAAGATATTTCCACAAAATTAAGAAAATGACTGAATAGAAGCTAGTAATATAATTTCTAATTTCTTTCTGGCCTAACAAAGAGCCTAAACTGTAGCTTCACCTGCAAATCAAAGTTCATGGCTGTTCCCGGCTCTTCAACATCCCGATAAAAACAATCCATCCTGCCAGGACCAACGATAAAGGAAACGCCATCTTCTAAAGCAGCCGTTAAACTACAGTAAACCAAACACAGAATAGCAATTTTGAGCGACATTATCCTGCAGCAACAGAAATTTCAAGACATTTGTTCTGTCTTCTGCACAAAGCACAACATCGCCAACCAAAAATGCAAAAACAACTGGAGGAAGAATTTTGTCACGAAACAGAGACTACAAGCAAGAGGCGTTTATAACATGGCAGACCATTAAACATGGCGGAAACGATTTGCTCTGGATTGAAATCATCAAATAGTCCACCGCAGGTTACGCTGTCGTTGGCTTCATTAAGTTCAAATGATGGTGATGTTATCCAACGAGAAGTAGCAATTAATTCTCAAACCTTGAAAAAGTCTGAAAAGTGGAATGAATTATTTGATATATCTGCTTGTGAGCGATTTGTCGGCCTCAACTCTTTCGAAAAGGTAAGAAAGAGACTAAGTAGGTAAATTAGCCTAGGCTGCTCAGACTCTGTCAACAGAAAAGAATACATTTCATCAGGGCTGGGAAAGTTACCCAAAAATAGTAACTAGTTACTAGTTCACAAGTTACTTTCTGTCAAAGTTACTTTACCGGACTCACGGACTGGAATTTATGCACTGCGCGGCGGAGATCTCCGCCGCGCAAATCTGGCCTGCTGGATCCGCAGCCGCGCAGATTCTGAGAATTGAGCTCAACTGCAGACATTTTCATCAGAAAAACAGGCTCTGTCCGCGCAATCCTTACTGTAACTCTGTTTTACATGCTGATAACCGCGGCCGGACCGCGCATCTTTGTCACATCAACGAGAGGCCAACCGCGCAAAATATTTCGGAAAATTTTTCTCCGCCGCGCAAAATACAAAGATTCCAGTCTGGAACTAGTTACTTTGGAAAGTTACTTTCCACCAAAAGTAACTAGTTACAAGTTACAAGTTACCAGAAAACAAAAGTAACTAGTTACTAAGAAGTTACTTTTTATTTCCACAAAAAGTCCAGTCAAGCCAGCTTCCCTGGCTACTAGCGATGGGACGAAATTCGATTTTAAACTTAGTTTTGCCGATCGAACTTCGGTACCAAAATTTATAATTGAAAAATCGGTTTTCGAAATTATTATTTTTCTATACAGAACTTAAGGTGTTCTTTGTCGATGGAATGCACAAACAAGGTACGACATAATTTTCTGCTGCCGTGTAGGCTACTAGGAAATTGCAAGGGAGATAAACATGCGTGTGATATAAGTGCCTTCAGTTTATAAGTTGAGTTCGAAGAACGGTTGAGCATAAAGCGGTAATTTGATCCGCCTTTTTATTTGTGAGCGCTGCAGCAAAAAAAAGATTTGTAATTTAACACTGGCGTGTTATGTCATCAGAAAACCAGGTGTCATAGCAACACGACATCGTGGTGCGAACGCCATTTCCGTTTGGTATCGCCATCAAACATGCGCACCCTACGAACAAGTTGGAAGCCGTCGAATTGCAAGTGATTTCTTTACTCGCACAGCAAAACGATGGCAGTACTCAACACCACTAAATTTATGGCAGGGCTGTTAAGTTACTTTTTAAAATGTAACGAATTACAGTTACAATTACTTCGCCCAAAAAGTATCGAATTACAATTACAATTGCTTTCCGAGAATTGTAACGATAAAAATTACAATTACTTTGAAAAAGTAACGAATTACAAATTAGAACTCTACAAGTCAAGTGTTTTCTCAAAAATCAATCCATGACCAAATTCCATTTGCAACAAGACATTACCAAATCACTTTAGCTCATTTCACACGCTCTTCGAAGAACAGTTCAACACGGAGAGATTGCCAAAGAGAACAAAGCAGTTTGACAATCGTCAACTTCTCGAAACTCGAAAGTGCTGTCGCCATCATGCTATTGTCCTCTTTCAATAGGTTATGCGCGGATGTGTGAAGAAATTTGCAAAGCGTGCAGCGGGTCTGTTTTCCGCAATGGAAGTGCTAAGCGACTGGCTATCGCGAATTTAGACAGCACCAAAACTCTCTTGTGACATTAATTATGTTGCTTATTTCCATGGTTTTGTGGTGAAAGTTGTCGTCGTTTTCTTTTGAATTTATTGCCCTACTGTGACCTTTTGTTTGCCAAGGCGATATTTTCTTGTCATGATTCAATCAATGTCATTGTTGCATTTGCAGGTCTCTTTGCAATTTCCAGATGAACTTCTCCACCTCGCCTTCCCTATTGCAAATCGTTTGAGGGAATCGACAAAAGCATTAGTGTTTATTCTTGGAGATACTTCATATGGAAGGTATGACATTGTACACCGCTATTCACTTTGACAAGTCACTGTGGTACGGTCAAACCTGTATTAGCGGCCACCTCTATAGAGCACCCACCTGTGTATTAAGGCCACTTTTCATAACCCCAAAACGACGCTTTCTATAGAAATCAACCTGGACAGAAAGGCCACCTATTTATAAAGGTCATTTTCTATGGTCCCAAAGGTGACCGTTATAGACAGTAGGACTGGGCCGATTAATCGATTCATCGATTAATCAATAGTTCAACCAACAATCGATTGTGTATTTGCCTTTTCAAATAATCGTTTTATAATTGTTGATTTTCTCAATTACGTTTTCGTGTTTTATTCAAACTTTTCGAAAGAGTTGTTTTCGAATAATGATGAATTCGTGTCTCTATGCGGTCAATGATTGGAAATGAATCGCTCGTCTTGTCTCCACACAAATGAACAAGTTCGTCATAAAAGCGGGTCAGGCTTGGGAGTTGAGTTCGTAGAAACGTTTGAAGCATAATTTGATCTGCCTCTTCTTTTGTAAGCCCTGCAGCAAACAATAGATTTGTAATTCAACCCTGACGTGTTATGTCGACCGAAAAGCGGGTGTCATAATATTGATGTTGTTCAACACACCCTTGTTGTGTCAAGCCATTTCCATTTGGTATCTCAATCAAAGATGCCCCACGAACACAAGTTGGAAGGCGTTGAGTTGCAATTAATTTCTTTAGTAGCACAGCAAAACGATGGCAGTAATCCACACAGATGATTTATGGGAACAGTGATAGCTTGCTCAACAGCCTAGTAAACTTTGAACCGTGTTTCATTTGTCGTTTGCAATTTGCTTTCATGTGTTTTTCGAACAGTGAAGTTCTGTAGATCTGCACATGTTTGCTATTGTCGTGGTGCTGTGAAATTGAATAGATTGTTTGTTTCTTCCATTGTGTATTGTTTTATTACGATTAATCGATTAACAAGCGATTGTTAGCAGAGATTAATCGATTGCTGATAATCTACCATTGGCTCAGCCCTAATAGACAGGTTTCACTGTATTGACTAAACGGTTGTTTCAAATTCTGTTGTTGAATATTTTCTAGCTGCTGCGTCGATGAGGTTGCAGCCGAACACGCCAATGCTGATTGCATTATACATTTTGGAAAAGCCTGCTTAAGTCCGTAGGTACACATTTATCTTTTAACTGTGGTGTATGCATTGCGTTGACCGATGATGTCACACCACTGATGTTTACTCGTTGAATGTGTTCCAGTGAGTACCGCTACTGAGACATCTGATCTATTTTCCTACCCGGATTTGCGTAGATTTCTTTTAGTATTCTTTCAATGTTGTGCATTCCCTCAAATATTGTACTAGATTTTCCTCTTTGCTAGAAAGGTGGAACAGATCGTCTTTGCATGCCTGCAAATTTACTGGAAGCAGTCTGGCCACTGACAGCAGAAATGAGCATGCTACTCCAGACAGAATCCGAGAGAATTATCAAAATATCCGCACTTCTCCACTAAGCCTACTCGTTCATAGGCCTACGTGCCTTATGTTACTTAATTAGATGTCTGATGTGCAAATTTGCTGCTGATATCGTTATTTAATGGCCATCTTTTGTTAATTACTCCGTGTGTATTTGCTAATTAGCATCATGTTTCCTGCCCAAAAAGTTAATCAACCTAATCATTAATTGCATGTGATGTAATCATTTCAACTAATAAACAACTGGTCATCATCCATCGTTTTATTTACTCGCTCTCGCATTCAACTATGTCCTGTTTCCAGGCATGTAGTAGCCTCTGTGACCCTTTTTACAGAATAGCGAGTTCATGCATGTAGCAAGTGATTCACTCGTGTATTCTAGTCTAACCCTTTTACTGCTTGTCACCATGAAATTTGAGAATTTCCCTGTATAGTTTTGAATTGACAAGAATCACAGTTAATTTATTCACTAGCTCTGTCTTCCACTTGCGATAATTTTGGTGTTTTGTTGCAGGACAAAACAGTTGCCGGTTTTTTATGCATTTGCTCGTCAACACCTTGACGTTCATTCATGTGTGGACAATGTGGTAACTGCTATTGGAGATAGCACTTCCAAGGTGTTGGTGTTCTTTGACACATGTCTTCATCATCATCACGGTAGGTGTATTTGTTGAGCTACAGCCAAACCTGTGTCAGCTACAACCTCTATAATGCAGCCACCCGTGTAGAAAGGCCACGCTTGTAACCCAAAATGACACTTTCTATAGAAATCAACCTCGCCAGAAAGGTCACCTCTCTATAAAGGACATTTTCTCAGGTCTCAGAAGTACGGTGGCCCACAACTGCCACGACATCAATTTCAGGAAACACTGCGCAACATTTCGCAAGGCAACGATTTATCGAACCATTGCAACAACAGTTTGCGGAAACGCAGAGAAACATTTCGTACGGCAACATTTTGTTGAAACACTGCAACAACAGTTTGTGGAAACACATCGCAACATTAAGCTGCCGACGGAAGTTCATCTCGCGACGGAAGTAAAGGTAAGCCGATTAGCAATCGGCCACTGGATGCCAATCTCCATTCCTAAGTCACCGACGTTGACCCCGATTGCATTGAAAGCGTTGTCCCTGGAAGCATGCTGGAATCTGCCCTTTTATTCTGCTTAACTCTACTTTAACAACCTCAACTAATCCAGTCCAACTTAATGACTGCTGTGCAAAACCATGCTTGGCTAACGTCTTCGCATAAGCTAGTTTCTAGTTAACTTACATACTGTACTTGTACTACAATAATGATAATATTATGGTTTACAAATCGAACCAAAATTCTCAGACTTGTACTGCATATTAGGTCTAGTTGATTTAGTTGTTTTGAAATAGGCACGTGTATAATTCGTATTATTTCATATTATCAATCCAATGAATTCATACTGTTTGAATTGTGTCTCTGCAACGTCTTTGACTTCTCATCATCCTTTCGAATGTACTATATATACCTACGTATTCTTCCAAAAAGCAATTAGTAATTACTTATCGCATTGAAACCCTGCTGTAAAATATAGAGTATCTCATCATCAACATACCCTTCCAACTCAGCTTCTATTGTTAGCGTAGAGAGGTACGGGTTTGAAGACTGTTTTAGTCAATGAGCACTTGTGCAAATGTACATTTATATATTCACCCGTATTCCCCGATGAAACATAATTTTCCCAGACGATGGGGCTATTCTTTGAGAGGGGCACTGAAGCACTCTGTAGCCCAAATGCCCCATTGTCGCTACCACTGGGCTTGAATCGACAAAGACGAAGCGACCGATATTATATTGCAGAAAAAAGTATCGATTTCTTTTGAGCAGTATACTGTACAATGTACAGCACAAATGGATACAGCTGAATTTCTGACAGTACCTGTTAAGCAGAATAAAAGGGCAGAGTCCAGCATGCGTCCTGGGACAACGCTTTCAATGCGATCGGGGTCAACGTTGGTGACTTAGGAATGGAGATTGGCATCCAGTGACCGATTGCTAATCGGCTTACCTATACTTCCGTCGCGAGATGAACTTCCGTCGGCAGCTTAATGTTGCGATGTGTTTCCACAAACTGTTTTGTTGCAGTGTTTCAACAAAATGTTGCCGAGCGAAATGTTTCTCTGCGTTTCCGCAAACTGTTGTTGCAATGGTTCGATAAATCGTTGCCGTGCGAAATGTTGCGCGGTGTTTCCTGAAATTGATGTTGTGGCAGTTGTGGGCCACCGTACAGAAGTGACTGTTATGGACATGTTTCATTGTACACAAAAGTTTAACCCAATTTCAATTAATTACATTCCGTAAAAATAGACGATGTAAACTTTCAGAATGTCATAACCAAATTAAAAATTAAGAACTAGCTCTCACAACATATGAACTCAGACGGCCGATACGGGATAGTACGAACAAGATTTACACAAAGAGCTAGGCTAGTTGTCTTTCATCGAAGTATGTTGTTAATTAAGGAAATTAGTTGAACAAACATAATCATCAACATCTATTATTTCTCATTTATTATTTGTCTGCTCCTTGGAAAGCTTATCGGATTTTTCAGAATAAAATGAAGATAAAGGTTTTAGATGAAGTCATTCAAATTATACATGTGCGCAAGGAAGGTCATCGAAAGATTGCATGGCACTGCCGGCACTTAATGAAGTAACAATTAATCAGAAATTATTAACTTGCATTTGTATGTACAGTGAAACCTGTCTATAACGGTCACCTCTGGGACCCGAGAAAAATGACCTTTATAGACAGGTGGCCTTTCTGTCCACGTTGATTTCCATAGAAAGTGTCATTTTGGGGTTATGAAAAGTGGCTTTATACGCAGGTGGCTGCTCTATAGAGGTGGTCGCTAATGCAGGTTTGACTGTAGGACTAATATGTACAGTCGATCAGCTATATATATTGTATTGCATGCAGTAAGTTGCATGCCGTGAAGCTACTTTTAAGGCAAGTTGTGCTGCGTTGACACTTACATATGGTGATTGTTCTATTTTTACAGATGTCATTGAGGAAGGGTTTAAAAAATATTTTCCAAATTCACTTGTCTCTTCCTTGAACCTTCCTGAGAGTACCCACAAGCCTTATGTCACTGGCAGTGACCCTGAAATTGGTTGCGGACACAAGCTTCCTACTGGAACCCTGACGACTACAACAGAAGTATCCCATTCATCGCCTGGCAAATTCATTTGCAGGTTTGCGAAATAAATTTAATCCTGTATTGGCAAGAGTATATGTCGACGGTGTGTATAACTCGACCCTTTCATTTTCCAGCTCAAAACCTAAACAAATAACGCCTAGCTGCGAGTATGAGTTGATCTTGCTTTTTGAAGGCAATTTTCAAATACAGTCAAATCTTTATTAGCAGCCACTTCTACAGAGCCGCCACCTGTATATAACGGCCACTCTTCATACCCAAAGCCACCTTCTAGGGCCTGTAGAAATCAACTTAAGCAGAAAAGCCACCTGTCTATTAAGATCACTTTCCTCAGGTCCCAAATGTGATCATTATATACAACCTTCACTGTATTAAATGGCCGCTTATACTAGCACCAATACAATAAGCTTTGTGTAGTGTACTGCTAAGATAGATGTAGATAGGAGCGCTGGAGTTTTGGACTTAACATGCCAAGACGTCTAGTCGCTTAATTGGTCCAAATGACGATGTCCGAGCGATGTCCAATTACGCTTAGTCGACAGTATGATTATTGCAGCGTGTTGTTTGGAATTAGGGATAGTCAATGTGTTTTATTCATAGATTTCAAAATGACGTGTGTCTGTTACTCTTGTATTTTCATACGCAGACACGGAAGGATTATTCCTGTGACCAGCGGATGCGAGTTGAATGATTACATCGTATGCTACATTGGAGATGACGATATCTTTCGACGAAACCTCATGATGACTTTCAATCTTAACAAGGTGGGTTCATGACCCATCAACAAAAAATCCATTGCAATGGTAGTGGCTGACGCGCGTTCAGTGTGAGCTCAATGTCATCATTTTATAGTCACGTGATTATAAGAATATGTAGCTGTGTCATCCTGTAGTCATTCTCTTTGCCGTCTTTACTTCGCCGTGTTAACTACTCTGTCTGTCCTCTTATCTATGCTGTGTCTCACGACATAGAGCTCTGGTACCAATGACCATATGTACTCCTTGGAACTCTGCCATCTCTCTCTGTCGTGGGGCCAGCAACTGGTCTCTTTCAATTATATATTATGTGGAATGCGAAAGCCTCGATCTTCGTCTCGCGTCTCTTCGTCCTCCACACAAGTCCACAGATGACGGTGTGTTCATTAGCTCATCCTTGGTCCTTGTAGGTCATTGGTCCTTGAGTTACCAGTACTTACACAGTCCCAAACCCTGTCATCAGTTACCAGTCAACTACAGTAATCCAATAAAATGAATTGTTCCCTTGGATATGCGATTTATTACTCATTATAATCATCATCATTTATTAGGAATATTAATTTATTTTTTATCATTTATTTATTTATTTATTATTTATTCATTTGTTTATTGTTCATTTATTTTTTAACCCAATAAGCCATTGGTTGTTTTTCATGGGTCACATATATCGTAAAATAATTCAAAGGTACATACTGCATAGGTATGTTAACAGCAATTGGAATTTGAAAAGGCAAAATACAAGAAAACATTATCACAAAAAACCAAATCCATTGGAATTTAACTGACACAACAATAAGCGACATGTAAACGATGCCAACATAGTTCAAGCATGACGAAGAACAGGATGCGACAAGTTGACAGCACAGCAACGAATGAAGTCCAAGAACTTACACACGGTGAATTTATACTTTGACAATGCGACAGGAACAATAGACAACGTGTAAATGATGCAACAAAGACCAATCATGATGAAGAACAGGATGCGACAAGTAGACAACATAGCGACGAATTAAGATTCAACGTTGGTTACAGTCAGTTATGTTCTGCTTGTGTCCTTGTTTCAGTTTGTCTCCATTGATTCGTCGTCATGCAAGGCAAGGATAGAGACCCTCAATATCAACCGGACTCTCATGAAGAGGTATTGCACCACTAAGGAGCCACCCCGGGGTGGGGGAGAGGGGAGGGCGTCACTGGAAGAGGGACATACCCCAATCTCATTGAAATCCAATTTTGGGTTGATTTAGATTCAAGTAGAAATGAAATCCTTGCTGTGCTACAGTAAGGACAAGTGGACAACACCTACTTTGTTGTAGGTTGTGTTCGCCAATATTTGGCTTTATTGGAAAGAAATGAATGCCCAACAGCATACACACGTAGAAGGTATCCAAGGATACACTTAAAGTACATGGAGAATTATACATACTATACATATATCAAATTACAGTGTTTGTGTCAGTGAGATGGCGGTGAAGCTTTCGTTTAAATAAATGCAAAGTTTTTTCAGAATACAACATCCTTCGGTAAAGAATTCCAATGAGGCACAACACAGTTACCTTCGTCTCAATGTAAACGAGCTTACACCGCTCATTTTGATTACGAAGTAAAATAAATTGACACACACACACAGTTAAAATAGAAGTAATGGCGACAGTTACTCTTGGCAGTGTCCACTGTGACTGCAATTAGCTAGAGGCTTCAGGCTTTCGTCGTTCTGCAATCTGATAATTGTTCTCTCAATTGTTCAGCCCTACAATTCTAGTTGATGGTCATGTTTTTATCTTAAAGCAATTGTCGTGTTAATGAAGTTCACCTGTAACATGTTGTTTTTTCTAGAACATTAAATTTTGTTAAATTGTTTTTCATAAATTCCCCGTACTATATTTCTGCCATCACTTGTATTTCTATATAATATTATTCACGTAAATAATACATTATTTGTTTTCTCGTTTTTTTGTTGTTGCAGATATTACCTAGTTCAAAAAGCCAAAGACGCGGATGTCGTGGGTATCATTGTTGGAACTCTTGGCGTTGGTTAGTCTCGGCTTCTTATATCAATCTCCTCTTTGCTGTTGTACTGCTTAGGAGGTGTTACACAATTGGGTGTGTAAAACTCAAATAATATTTTTGGAACAACCTGTGATTTCAATTTTCATCCACTGGCTCAGGAGTCAAGTGCTTTTCCGATTTGACCATTGCCCCTCGCATACACACAACGTAAATGCTGTCTATTGTAGGTCACTTAATATAAGTGGTCTCCTAGCACAAATACTTGCTTAGCACTACTGGCTGCTTAACACAGGTGGTCACTTAACAAAGGTGATTTCATAAGACTGATAGTCATTTGTACACTTGTAATTGCTGGACATTTAAGACAGGTGGTTACTTGACACAGGTGATGGCTTAAGGCAGGTGGTTGCTCAAGACAGATGATCGCTCAAGACAGGTGGTTGCTCAAGACAGGTGGTCGCTTAAGACAGGTGGT
>OFHS01003559.1:0-13084 GCA_900245855.1 Calvadosia cruxmelitensis | reverse complement strand
GCGCACTACATGAAATGCAGTCGGGGCAGGCTACCTCACTAGAAAGTTCATTTTTCGTACGCCAAAGATTACGCCAGGCAGTGCTGCTCCAAGCTTGCGCCACGCCAAAGTACGGGACTTTTAGCAGTATCTAGTACCAAATTGTTAACACCTATGCTGGCAGCGGTTTTGACAAGATGCGGTCTCCACAGGCCAACGCAATTTCAAGGAATCAACAAAGCGGGAAGGCCGCAGCTAAAACTCGATTGTAGCCTCTCCTGTTTTCCTAATCAAGATGAAACTTTGGCATTTTATTCCAAATTGATTGTTCTTCATAATATGTGAAACTGATCACAGCAACTGTAGAACTGTTGTCTTCAGAATATATTTAACGCGCGAGAAGGCAATCAAAATCTGCTTTCACAACCAAAAGCAGCACAAAATAAAATTAATTCGTTGCTACATCAACAAAACAAATACCGAAAATCAAATACAGTTTACATGGCTAATACTTTTGCTTGGAATGGTATGCTTGGAATGGTATGCTTGGAAGCACACTTTACTGTGCGGGGGCACATTACAATCAGCACGTTGTTGTCTTCAAGTGCTTGTGGTGTGATGTGCAGACGCGACAGACACGTTGTTGATGCTGCTTCTTCCCTGTCGGTGGTATGAAAATAATAGTTGTTGTGCCTTGAAGTCTTGTTTCTGCATCAACAACATGAGCTCGTGTAGACAGCATAGAAGGCAAAGAAACTGCAGATTCTTCCAAGTCAGCAGGTCGCTTGTGACGACAGTGCTGGTCATGAATCTCTCTAACAACAGTGATGAGAAACGAGCGCAGGTTAGATGACAGCACTTCCTTCTTGAACATGACAGATGCAATCAAGAGGCTGATTTGCAAGAAATTAAATACAAATTTCACTGTCCACGTTAATGTGCCACGAACCATCGCGAAGTATTTTATCATCTGGTCTGATTTGTCTACACCGTTCATGTATTTGTTGTACTCCAACACAGTAATGGGCTTCATGACTGGCTTGTTGTCGCGGTCTGTTTACCCTGAATCAAGCATGACCAGCAGGTGAATGTTGCTGATAGTTTTCACGAGACGCTTGTCCATCAGATAGGTCACTAAAATATAGCCAGTAAAAGCAAATATTTCTTGTCCTTGCTTCAAATTCTCTCCAGCCACATCCATACAAGCAGGCCATGTTTCCTCGGAGGGTTCCTGCAGCAAACATCATGTCCTTTCGAAGGCGCTTCACAATGAACACAGAGTTGTAAAAGTCGTCCATGTAAACAAACTAATTCTCCTTTGTTTCTTGTAGACGGGAGTGCCTGTAACAGTTTGGACATTCACTGTTTGTACAGCGTCACTCCAATTCTCCAAATATTGCCTTTCTTGTCAGTCCCGTTGAAGTTGTCTTGCTTGAACTGAACTGTCTTCTTTTTCGCCTATTTGCTGTGTTTACCAGCTGTTCTTTCGACGCTGGGGGAAGGAAGAGAAATTTCTGACGCGCTTTCATCTTCTGACAATCTTGTCGATTCTGGCGCTGTAGTCAATGTAGAATCATTGAAAGACGATTCATCTTGAAGATCAGTGTTGTCGCTGAAGAAATCCTCATCAGAAATGTCTTCCAAATCTGTGCAAAACATTTCGTTATCCGAGTCAGGATCATTGTAAACATTGCTGAGAATAGCGCACTGCGCTTCCTCGAACGCGAATCTCTTCTGCATTTTGAAAGTGGTCTTATTTTCGCAATTCTCGGTCAAATCACATGAGGCTTGATTCTAAATAAAGCTGGATTCCTATTGGTTGATTCAGACAAAGAATGAATCACATGACGAGTCCCATAACCTCATGAGCTTGTCCAGAAGACGTCAGCATGCTATCCCGTATTTATACGGGATTGGCCCCCTGGCGGGGTGCGAGCTGTCCCGTATAAATACGGGATTGGCAGCGTGGGTGTTTAGATTTCCGTTGCTGCACCGCGCCAATTACCAAATTACAGGCAAGCTCAGGGTTGGAAATAGTTGGTTGGCGATCGCGAGTCGTTTTTGAAGAATCACAAATAGATTTTGACAAAATCTTGAAAATTGCAAATCGATCTTTTAATGCTTTTGCTGTTTCTTCTTTCTCGCACATTGTTGCCACAAACCGTCATGAACACAGTACGGCGATTGCACGGCACATGCTAATTTTGAGAACAGTGCAGTCGCTGCGCTGCTGTTTGTTTACATCAGTTTTACGGCTTTTTAGATTCAACACCTATTCGTCATATAAGACAGCTATTGTTTTGGGTGTAAGGTCACACCCTTGGTCACACCATTATCTTTTGATGGCAAATTCATGTGAGCAGCTGTGCTTGAAACAGTCATAGCACTTGCTTTCTCTTCGTGCTGCATTGAGCGAGGAGTCGAGGACAGGGCAGAAATAAGTTCTGTTCTTTATTCAGATTATGCTGGTACCTGTGGGAGATCTTGAAACAAAATGTCGCAAAGCCTTAACCATCCTGCCAATGTTCTGTTATTCTTTGCTGCTTTCCAGTGTCTTTCTCTGCTTGGATAATTACGATTCTCACAAGGACAGGACGAAAGCTACGCAAATCTGTTTACCATGGCAAAGTTGGTTGAGTTGCTCAATGCTTATCATAATTTTGAAAGGATTATTATCATCAAATAGCAATTCAGTTTGTATTCTGCCCACTCTGAATTAACGCTGCCTGGCAAAAACTTCGATAATAGGACTTGGATTGACCTGGAACTGGAAGGGCCAATGCAATGGTGCTTTGAGTGAGAGCATGCAGCTATTTTGAAAAATAATTTTAAGCCCGGGGCAAACGACGCAACATTTGCACGCAACATCGTCCAACAATTGTTGGGCGCGAAATTTAAATGTTGTGCGGGGGTGGCTTAACGTGAACGCAACATCGTCACCAACACTATTGTTTGGAGCTTTGCGTCTGCCCAAATTGTCTAGCGCTCGGAGCAATGCAGCTATTTCGGAGTCTTCGTCGTCCGATGGTTCCGTAGTTGTGCTATCTCCAAAGCTAACATCAGTGGAACAATGCTGTTGGACTTCAGCATGCTCCATTTTCTGCTGGAACAATTTATTTCAAGTGCGCTGGCCATATACGTAATTTTCTTCTATTTATTTGTTTATTTACACTGGGCTGCCGACCTGGAAGCACACGACAGCACACCGCGTGCGTTAGTTTGTCTGCGTAGACAACGTTGTGCGACCATGAAAGATGCTAGTCTCGTAAAAATTCCTCTACTTCCGTCCAACATCAAAAATGTTTTTGATCTGAATCAAAAACAGCGCAACAACGTCCAACAAGTCCCAACACCATGCTACACCGTCCAACACCGTAGCTAAACGACGCAAAATTTCGCGCCCAACAATTGTTGGACGATGTTGCATGCAAATGTTGCGTCGTTTGCCCCGGGCTTAAGCCTAATTTATTTTGGCGTACGTCTTCCGAAAGTTTGTAAATTTCGGTAGTTGGCATACTTTTCCTTGCAAATACAGCAGCACCAGAAAACTGTTGTATTGAGATAATTGAGTGGTATTGATGATTGATCCAGATTGAGACTATAGTCCACTTCAAAACGGAAGGACGCCACTTTTATTAGGGCAGTAGGTCTACTTCAACCAAATCAACTTGCTTCGTCCATAGTCTGACACCGCCACGGCGCTGAACACTTCAACGCCACTCTGAGCCAGTCCTGGCAACTAGCTTCAGGTCCGAGTCTCGTGTACACGAGATTTGACAGAGACTTGAAAAAAATATACCGATATCATGTCATGAATGTTAATTGTTCCCATTTAGCGCTGCTTCTACTCTCACCCCCTGGTGGAACTGCTTTATGACCCGGAACTGTTTTGATACGCGCTGCGTCGCATACAAAACACATACGGCGCTGCACAAGAAACTGAATGGTAGCCTTTCACATACTGTAGTAATCCTTACTTTGTTTACCCGCTTTTATATCATTTCAAATTAACTTGATGAGACACGTTGAGCTCTGATGCAAAAAAGAGAATTCGATCAATTGACGTTATCAAGCACAGTTCAATGACCGAGAAATTTATCATTGGTTGCGGAGATTACGTTATCCAATCAAGAGACAGCTTAATTCATAGAGCTGAGTTGTTAACATAACCAGGTCACATTCAGAGACGTCAATCACACTATATTTTGACAGCAGTAAAAAAAAATTAGAAACATATCGACCGCTTTCTCGCTAGATGCGGAACCGTGAATGAATATACGGCGTTGAAATTTGGTATGGAACATTGCAAAGGAATTGAGACATCATCAAGCTCCAGCTCCAGGAACAGCCATACTGAAGGTAGCCACACAACTGCATGCACAGTATAAAGCAATGATAAATTCTGGTTTCTATACATTGTGTACAATAATTGTAGCAAATGGGCAAGTTCTTGCGCCACAATTGCTTGCATAAATTTACTAGCTAAGAATACATTGAGTTTCAAGAGCACGTAGTACTATACATCAGCTACAAAGGGGTGGGGGTATTTATGGCAATTTGTCTGACTTCCAACTGCATTCAGAATTTAGTAGCTACCAGAACAGTTTCGCAGTCCTACCAACAAATAGCACCAATACCAATAGTACCTAGGACGAATGTATTCAAAGAATGTAATTTACAAACTCTGCAACTAATAAATGAACAGTACAGTCAAACCTGTATTACCGTAGCTGCCACCTCACTACAGCAGCCACCTGTGTACAAAGGCCACTCTTCATAACGCCCAAATTAAATCTTCTATAGAATTCAACCTGTCCAAAAAGGCCACCTGGCTATAAAGGTCATTTTCCTCGGGTCCCACAGGTGACCGTTATAGACATAGCAATTTACATAGCAATTTACAAGTGACTATTTGTTACACTCATGCACACAACTGTTGCATCAAATACCGGTAACTATGCAAAATGTGTCCTAATAAATTGATTTTACACAGCTCCTATCCAATCTTGATGAGGGTGGTTGAAGCCGAAACAACCAGCGAAGGAAAACAGCCACAAATCCAAGAGAAGAGAGGATCAGGCACAGTGGGGAATTTGTCTTGCATGCTACAAGTAAGATATTATGAGAACATACTAGCTAATCAATTCTGATCAATGCACAAAACTTGTATTTGGTTTAACACCATCTACAGTGTAAGTGAGGTAAAAGTAAATGAAAAAAAAGTACTTAAGTAAAAGTAAAAGCGCGGAGAGCACGTGTTTTGACCATTTCACGCACAGCAGCTCACATGAATTTGCCATCAAAAGATATTGGGCTGATCTTTACACCTAGAACAATAGCTGGCTCAAATGACAAATAGGTGTTGAATTTCAAAAGCCGTAAAACCAATGTAAACAAACAGTCACACAACTGAGATTGCTGCCGCTTCTTCAATCCGTTTGCGAAAGAAAGAAAAAAGTATTTTTCGTTGGATATCAAAAGTAACGAAGTAAAAAGTAAATATTTTAACTTGAAAACTACTTCGTTACAAGTAAAAAGTATTGCCGTGAAAAAGTACTTCGTTACTCCAAAATCCGTAATTTTTTTACTTAAGTAAAGTAACGAAGTAAAAATACTTTGTTACTGACGAACACTGTTTGTCATATTAATTACATTTTCTCTTACCACATTCAATAATTTTGCAATCACTAATTTTAACGCTTCACCTTTGACGTTTTTAATTCAACATTTGTGCCATTGGAGTATTAAGTATAATTAAATGTAAGTATAATATAGCACAAATAAATGTCTAGGAACCTAGTTAACCTATATATCATGACATACGGTTGCTGGCTATTTTGTGAATGTTCCTTCGGTAAGTGCTTGTTGCAGTCGAATGCATGTGTAAATAAGCGTTATGATCACCATTACTTGCAGCCTAATATGTAGCTTCAGGAAGTAGCATGTCATGGGCATTTGCAATACAATCAACTCTGAGTTAACAGTCACCTGCGTGGAACAGCCACCTGTCTATAAAGACCGCTTTTGCTTCTCAGGCCCAAACGTCAACTGTTATAGAGTAGACAAATTTCACAGTAATGGGACACATAGAAGAGCAACCCAACAGTACATGTCAGGCACTTGTTTTACTTTTCTTGATAGGGCAGGAAAAGGTCCAACCATTTACAAGCTTGTTAGGAGATATCAATCCACAATTGACGGGCATCATGACAGAAGGTGCAAGAGAGACCCTGGCAAGCAACCAGTTATAAGACCTTTCCTAGAAAATTCACCATTGATAAACAAAGCAAGAAAACTATAGATGAGCAAAAGGAATCCAAAGAATCTGAAGAGTTTAGGCAGATGGAGAATAGAAAACAAATGCCTGTTCAAGCACAAATTGCTAGTGTACTGCCATGAAATCCATGTCTTGCAACTCAAACAGCAAACAAAGCAAGAACAAACTTCTTTGACACAAGAGCGGAGAAAGGAGATGTGACAACAATGGCAGTTTGCATTTCAAGTTGGATAAACTGATATCAGAATTCAGTACCTTCAAGGTTCAGTCAAAATCCAGCAGGAGCACTGCTGCAAACTTGCACAACATTGATGCCATGCAGAGTTGCAGACTGATGACATTTCAAGGCAACTGTTATACTGGTCAGGCATTAAAAACATACTGGACCTGGTGGATAAATGCAAACACATGCGGTACTTTGCAGAAAATGAGAAAGATGGAGAGATTTCTGTCCTGCGATGTGAGACCGGCTATAAATACCTTGTCAGCAAACGGCCAAGTTCCCATCCAGTTGGAAGCCCAGCTTGCATTGCTGCAAAGGACATTGGAAAGTGAGTTACCCTTTAGAAGTATTAGCACATACCCAAGAAAAGCTTCGCAGTAAGTTTTAGCTGTTGATTGTGAATCATGATGAAAATTTTCTTTTGGAGGTAGGCCTACTCTGGCTCACTGTCAACAGGACTTGTGTACAACTGTAAAAAGTCAACCCAGCTCTTAGAGGGAGGAAATCCAGTGTTCCATCGTATGAGGAATGAGGTCAAAAGTCATATCTCAGTTGTTGATGGTCAAATCCACTTTGAAGCGCTACAAGTAAGTTTTGGTGAACATCCTGCATCTTCCTACAGTAATGAAGTGAATATATTTATATTTATAATATATTTATAACAGCTTAGCGGCAAATTGTAATGTTGAATTGTTTTGATAGTTCCAGCAAAAGATGCAGAAAAGAGAAGCTCAAGCCCAAGAAGTAACAGGAAATCTGATCCGCGTTTGATTGACTGTTGTGAAAACCAAAAGTGCTGCAAGTAACTTTGAAACACTGATCTCTGCTTTCAGTGCATCGGGAGCAGATATGGGGGAATTTTGTCATGGGAGAAAACAATTTGTTGAAATATTGAACACTGCAGAGGTTTGGATTGACAGAGAAGTCCAAAGATTTCTACAAACCCCACTACCTTCAACAAGACTCAGGCCACATTTCTATGTTACTACAGATAAATCCACTCCTCCCAGAATTACAAATGAAGTAATCATGATATGCCCTCTGTGTGAATGGTGTGCGGGAGGCTATTCCAGTTGCTGCTCCTGAAGTGTACTCGGTGTCCGAAGGGGGCTGTGTAGCTGGAGGTAAAGCATCGGAAGTTGCAGAGACATTGTATAAAGAGATCTGCAATACCTACCCTGAATTGGACAAAACCGATTTATCAATTTTGTTGATGGGCACCGTTTGGGATGGCGCCTATCAGGCCAGCAACTTTGCCAAAACATTGGCAAGGAAATTAGGAATGGAAGATGATCCTTTTTTGAATTAATCTGGGACTCGCCACATTTCATTGACCTGGCAATCAAAGATGTTATGGTGGGAAAAACTGGGGAATCTTCTTCTTTCATGAAGAAATTAATTGAGCGGACTTGTGTCTTGCACCAGTTATTCCAGCGAGGAAAGATGCTGAACCAGGCAAAAGCTGTACAGGAAGATGACAGTGGCCTGAAGATGAGGGTGTCCAGTAGGCCCAGTAGCACAAGATTCTCAAGCTTCCAACATGCAGAATTAAAAGCTTTTGGACAGCCTACCCCTTTATATTAAAACTTTCCGGAAGCACAAATTTGATGAAATTAAAACTTAATGGTTTCAGGTAAAGATTTTGTTCTTGACCTCTGTGAAATCTGCGACATTCTTTCGCCGTACATGCAAATGCTTGTATCTCTACAAGGACTGAGCTTGCCATGCTGGAAAATTGTTTCAATCTGGAGGAAGGTGAAGAAGTATGCAGAAGCCATGGCTGTAGATCTGTATGAAAGTGAAAATATGAGGAACTTACCACCATTGATTGGATATGCAAATGACATCACTAATGGCCAATTCAAGGGGACTGAACTGGAAACAGGGTGGTACAAAGAGACAGTTGACAGATGGAAGGCAAGAATGGAAGATGAAGTTGAGCAAGACTTGCTGACCATCTCCCGAGACTTGATTGAGTCTTTCAAAGAAGAATGAACATGTGCATGCCCAGTTTGGCAACACAGCTTCAATGCTTGGACCTCGATGATCTGTTTGTATTCTTTTGCGGGCACCGAGATGATACTGCCAAAGTCTGTCTGGACCAAGGTGAAGGTGCCCTGGCTAAGCATGGGAAAAAGTTATTCAAGAAGTTTTTTGCCTACGTCTGCAGTCTACCACACGCACGGAAGCTGCAGCAGGTTGATCCAGAGACATTGGATCTTGAACCAGAGCTGGCTGGTGAGTCCTTTCACCGTTTCAAACGTGCAATGAAGCAGTGTCGGTGGGCCAGTTCTGACTATGTGAGTAGTTGGTTCGACCTAGACAACCAGAAAGCTCCATGAAAACTGCAGAAGATGGAGCTTGTGGAAGATACAGAGGAAGTTTTTTGCTTGCAGAACGTTTACAAGCTCTCATTTGAAGTAAAACAGGAAGAGACATGCATGCCAAACGAAAAAGCCATCTACCACAAGCATGTACACATCAGAGCAACTCTTCAGAAGTATTGGCCTCCCAACATGCATAGCAATCGATGTTGCCTTGGCAAAGGGAGGAACTGAGGCAATAATAGAATCATACTACAGTGCCATGATGAAAGCCTAAATGATGCATGGAAATCAATAAAACGATGTTTTGTCTTCCAGGTAAGGTAAAGAATAAATTTCTGCTACAACTCCTGGATAAGTATTATATTAGACAGGATGAAGACGGAACCCTCAATCCATTTCTGTAGTTTGCTAAGGAGAAGCAAGATTCGTTGTCGGAAATAAAATATTTTCCCTGCGTCAGAGATATTTCTTGTGAAATGCTGTATCCTGAGGCTTTTATTCAGAATACTGAGGATACTTAGCTACATCTGGGTTTGATATAGAAGGTTTCCACTGCAGAGATGAACAACGAAGTAATACCTTAACAGGCTACATAAATTATAATTTGACAGTATCGAACGCAAGGAGTTCAAGAGCTTGGTTTGATTTCCTTAGATTTTAATTTTTCTATAACAAAACTGTTGTTTCTCTATCTTGGCGTTTAGGACAAAAGTTGACTGGTGCTGCCCTCCTATTTCTCAGTGTAATCGTGCAATCAACGAGATATCAAGGCTCCATTTCCGCAGCGACAAGGAAGCGTGTGTGTCAGCAGATGTGAATCCAGTGCTTAGGGATCGTGTCAAGTACAGATGGGGCAGAAACGTGATGAAGAGGAAGAATGAAGAGCAACGCAGACTGTCGTTTATAGTTTAAAGCACGGGCACAATTAAAACATAGTTATCCGAACACGTTAAGCATGGAAATTTGTATAGATACCGCTTGAATCTTGAGTTTTTTGGTTGTGTTGGTAATTAGATGTGTAGGTAAGAACTGACGGGATTTCAGTTTATGACATCATGAAGTGTTTGATGATTTGACCGTTTTATGACATTGAGTTTATGACATCAAGAAGTGTTTGATGATTTGACCATTGATGTCTAGTCCTTGCAGTCGTTTCCATGGGGTCTTTGACCTAGGTTCCTGCATCGTGGTGCCAGCAGCGAACCAGAAATCGAAACAAGACACGACCATGCAGTGAAACGAGGCTCGAAAAGAATTTTTTGGCGTATAAGTGTATAAAAGTTTGGCATAAAATCCGGCATATGATTTGCGAGTTTTCCATATCGGCCGTAACCTACGAACTTTCCAGTAGGGAGTCAGGCTACAGAGACTAGAGCCTAAAGGTCTGAGGAGAGCTCATCATCATCATCATCATTTATTCTGAAAAATCCGATAAGCTTACGAAGCTTTTTTCCATGTAGCAGTTAACTTTGCTTAACTTGCTCAGCTAAGTTAATTGCAAGTCTGCCAAGACTGCAATACTCTGCAAACTGCCTTAGACTTAAGTTGTAAGAGCCGAAAAATAATTATATCTGTTCAAATGTTACTTTAACATTCCTGCTGTTTACCTGTTGGAATTTCAAGATCCAAGATTGAAAGTTACCAAATGCCAAACTTCTAGTGTTAAATGTTGTGCACTTTGACTACAGTCAAACCTGTATTAGCGGCCAGCTCTATAGAGCAGTCACCTGTGTATAAAGGCCACTCTTCATAACCTCAAAATGACATTTTATATAGAAATCAACCTGGACAGAAAGGCCACCTTTCTATGAAGGTCATTTTTCTCATGTCCCAGAGGTGACTGTTATAGGCAGGTTTCACTGTAGTTTGAGTTCTGTTCATCGGTACGATCGGCTGCTTTAATTATTGCTTTTGCTATTTTCACGTTTTGCCAACTAGTTTCCATGTAATGGCCTAAACTAAACTGGCTACTATTTTTACAATTTCACAGATATCTATGGTCTACCTACATCACGTGTGATCTTATGAGATCTTTTGCAACAGACAATTTGTCAACGGAAATATCGTGTTGATTTCAAAATGGATTCTGAAGAAGAAGTGGAGGAGTTTAAGATCACTGATTATGATCTTCAAAACGAGTTCTATGGAAAACGTAGAAAGTTCACAAAGGCCCAGGCAATTTATGGCGTTTGGGCAGACTCAGATGACGAGGATGAGGGTGACTATCGTCCAGGATTCGGAAGAAAAAAGAAAGCTACTGATTTGTCGGCTGGAATGGATTTTGTTAGTGGAGGCTTCACACAGAAGCAGGAGAATGAAGAAGAGAAAGGTATGGAGCAGCCAGTCTGCAGAGTATGCTGGGCCGCACACCATATAGTAGAACGTTAAATACCTTGTTGCACTTCAATGTTAGTTTCATTTAAACGGATTCTTTTCAAGACATTGTTCTCCACCTGGAGACATTGAATTTCGTAGAAATTGCTTTATTTTTACCTAAAATTCTATATTTGCTGCACTCCACTTGCTTTAAAAGTCGTATGCCGCAAACTCACATGATTGTTGCAGTGCTTGGCGCGCACGAGATCTCGTTGAGAAGGGCCCTAGTCTACAGACTGGTGAAGTGGCCTACTGGATGCGATGAACTGTTAAACTTAAAAAAGGGGATCAATTGCCAGTCTAACCTTGTTCCTACCAATGTTTTACTCCCTTCTTCTAAACTTTCGAAACATCATTTGACTTTCCAATGCAACTCTCAGAAGGACAGGCACCACCCACTACAGCTACACAACCATCTTACCCCACATTTACAAACTTGTGTGTGTGTTACTTTATTCTGAAAAATCCATTGAATTACAAATATTTTTTTCATGGAGCAGAATAGCTTTATAGTGAGAATTTAATTCTATATTCCTAATTTAGTTTTTTTAGCATTAATTAACTGTATATTATTGTGTATAGGCTGAAATAATAAATTGAAGTTGGCTTATAGGCCTATACAGTAAAATGCCGTAACATTTGAAATTCTCTGTCTGTTTGTAGTCAGAAGTAGGTACCGGTATGAAAAATTGAAGCAATCCATTTAGAAACTCTTTGACAAAGTTTGACTATCATTTGCTGCCATGTGACTCAGCGCTGATGTGGTGGGCACCAAATCAAGAGAAGTGATTTAATTTGTACCATGTGTACAAGGGCTGAGGGTCTAAGGCGCCATGCTCTTTATGGGTGAAACGTGGGTTTCATTTAAGCTCCATGCGTCTCCAACCCTCAAACTGTCCCTGTGTCGTCACACCATCAAGCCGGTGCTTCTGTACTGCAGTGAATCCTGGACATTGTCAGAGTCTTTGTCATCTGTTGAGCTACGAAGAATCACCCCGTCAGCCCGATCTTTCACCTAGCAGCGTCGGATGCTCTTTATAGGCCATGTATTGCGCTCCAAATCATACGCTCCCAACCTCTCCATGACTGCCTTTGGTGGTAACCGTTGTCTATGTTTCGTCGTGGTCATGGTCATGGTCAATCATTTTGGTATCGTGATTTGTTAAACCTAGATTTCTCGTTGTACACTAAGTATGATGTATGTAACCGTAAATTGTGGAATTCCATGTGCAATGGTGTCATGAAGAAAAAGAAGGAACGGGTTATTCTCGTAACAACACCGTTTCATCATTATCATCCATGCAAGATGATTGCGTGAGCTTTACAATTTACAGTCAAGTCCTGTTATTTCCATCTAATTTCATCCTCGCATATTGCTATTACATATTCACTGACTAGATTCCATTCTCAATACTGGTTCTGATAATTTTCCTTGTTAATCTTCCCAACACGCTTAGCATCCTACATTTTTGCTTCATCAGCAGCGGGATGGGTGTGACTATACAAAGATTGCTTGATATGCGGGAACCATTGTTGTTAATGTAGATACAATTGTCACTCCTTTGTTTAGATTTTTCTCCTGTTATGTTGGTATCGACTTTTGTTTAATTTTATATTTTATTTTTATGCGTCTGTAGGCAACGAGGACGAAGATGAAGGAAAAAAGTTTACGGCAAGCAAGCGGAAGGAAGAAAAGAATCTGCAAGCGTTCAAGCCCAAAGGTGTGTGACCAATCAAGGGTGGTTTGCCAGCAGGGAAGGGCTAATATTAGCTCATTGGTTTGATTAATGTTGGACTGTTGTGATAGTGGACCATTGTCATTGTTCTGTGTAGCTAGATCGGAGTGTCGTACAAAACATCATTAGTATGATTGTCAATTATTATTATTATTATTATTATTAT